>JAJPUD010014303.1:386-13971 GCA_023553655.1 Myrmecobius fasciatus
AGAAATCATAAAGAAAGGAAAAGGCCCCACATGTGCAAGAATGTTTGTGGCAGCCCTTTTTGTAGTGGCTAGAAACTGGAAATTGAATAGATGCCCTTCAATTGGAGAATGGCTGAATAAATTATGGTATATGAATGTTATGGAATATTATTGTTCTGTAAGAAATGACCAGCAAGATGATTTCAGAGAGGCCTGGAGAGACTTACATGAACTGATGCTGAGTGAAATGAGCAGAGCCAGGAGATCATTATACACGGCAACAACAGTACTATATGATGATTAATTCTGATGGACATGGCTCTCTTCAACAATGATATGTTTCAAACCACCTCCAATTGTTCACTGAAGAAAGCCATATACACCCAGAGAGAGGGATGCGAAATGTGGACCACAACATAACATTCTCATACTCCTTGATTGATGTTTGCTTACATTGTGTTTCCTTTATCTGATATATCGTTTGTGTAGATAAGATTTTTCTTGCACACCAATGATAAGTTTGGAAATATGTATACATATATTCGATTTACCAATATTTTAACATATTTAACATGTAGTGGATATCCTGCCATCTAGGGGAGGGGTGGGGAAGTTGGGGGGAAAAATTTGTAACGGAAAGCTATGTAAGGGTTATTGTTGAACAATTACCCACACATATGTTATGCAAATAAAATAAAATTTAAAAAAAAAAAGAATGATAAGATACAGTCTAATATTTGTTTACTGGTTTTTGGTAATAAATGAGAGGAACTATTAGTAATGTTGTTTTGAATTGAAAATTCAAATTTTAGTTCTGATCCTTGGATCCTGAAAAAAATACTTTATCTTTTAATCACTTTTTCCATATATAAAACATCATAGTTTATAGTTCACAATGAAAATATAAATATAAATGCATTCATATTTTTTACATTATTTACATTACAATTTACATTGTAAACATCTTACATATGTGGCTCCAAGTCCTTATTATTTCTTATCAAGATTCTCTTTTGGCCTCCCCATATCTAATAATGATAAATACCTACAAGATCCAGGCCTGACCAATGATAGGGTTTCAAATGTAATACATTTTTAGGATGAAAAAAAAATTGACATTTAGATTTCCATTCACTTGCTCCATGTGAAGTAACTCCAAGTAAAGTTTTGCCAACATGACCATAGCATGCCTGGTGCTTATGGTAATACCATGCAGTTCTCAATAAAAATTGCTACGGAATTTGTATGAATAAACATTTCTAAAGTAAACCTCTTCTTTACTCCCTTCAGACACTGTGAGACTATGTGCATTTCAGCCACAGCACTCTGTTAGTCACTGGGGGCCTGAGTGTGATGCCTGCTGAGTATTTTTCTTATTTAGTACGTGCTGTTCCTTCTAACAGCATAACAAAAGAGATGCATTAAGCAATTTGTCTGTTGTTATGAAGGGTGACAAATGCCTCCCACCTGAAGAAAGGGAGCCTTCCCAGAGAGATTTGCAAACACTTGAGTGAAAGGCTCAGAAAACATTAATTCATAGTAAAAGTAGTTTGAGATTTAGGAAACGCAATATCTCTCTTTCACCATTTCTTTCCCATCCTTGATGTTAACAGAAATCTCAAGACCCTCCATAGCAGAAATCTCAAGACCCTCCATGCTTTGAGGGAAACAATCATTACAATTATATAATCACACTTAAATTGAAGCTTTTACAATCTTGTTTTCCACTGTTGCTTAGTTTCTTGTAGTAGTTGAGCTTTTTGAACAGATACATACACATACATATATATGTACATATATCTCTCTAATCTATTCATGTTTTATCTATAATCTATCTATACATATCTATCTATAATGAATTGGATTTGAAGACAGGGAACTTCTGTTCAAATTCTTACTCTTATTGCTGATATGACTGACCAATTCACTATCTCTCTGGGTTTCAGTTTCCACAGATGAAAAAATGACTGTTGGACTATATAAGTTTGAAAGTCCCTTTCAACTCTCATTCTCTGATTCTATATGTGAATTGCTTAGCTTCTTTGTGGTGGTGTTTATTAATACATTTTATTGTGGAGTGTGGGGTCTATTTCTACTAAAGGAGCTTGCAACCTCATGAGTTTCTGTAGCAAATTTATATATAAAATTCATTTTCCAGTAGCCATTTTCCTAACAATGATCCTGGCTCTAAATTTAGTTAGACTGATTCAACTACTGATTTACAGATCTCTATTAGGCCTATGATCAAAATATTTCCATCATGGGAAAGTCTCCAAAAGTGTGTGGTCTATTGGTATGGTGTTCAAGAAGCTATATAATGCTAAAAAAAAAAAAAAAAAAAAAAAAAAAAAAGGAAGACTGTAGTGGAGAAAGGACATCTTATTCCTCAATTAATACAGAAAACTGATATAGGTCACTAGGTCAGAGAACTGAATAAATAAATATAGCCTAAGGAATGATAAAGCAGAAATGATGCTGTACTTGTAGTGAAAGGATCTAAATTCAAATCTAACTCTCTGTCTTCATGACATTGGACAAGTTACTTAATTTTTTTAGTCCTCACTTTCCTCATCTCTAATATGTCAGTGTAGATTAATTAATCTCTAAAATTTTAAAGAAATGATCCTATGAGTTGGTTGGCTAGCTCTCTGTGAAATTTATTTTGAGCACTATCAGAGAAATTTTTTTTTGCTTTTATTTCTTGGGCAATTATTTTAAATGAGATTCTATATATTAACTTTTAGAAATGATAATAAAGTTTCTGAAACACAGTCAATGTGGTATGTACTTATAACTGAGATGGAATTATACCAACAGTCACATTTTTATCTTCACTCATTTATGAGCCACAATACTCATTTGAAAGGACACTGGCTTATAGACTGTAACTATGTAATTGTTGGGAGCAAATGGGAACAAAGGGGTAAAACTTCTATTCAGAAAATCATTAACATCATACTTTAACCAACTCAAGTAAATTAACAAAAATTTGGATATATCTTTGATACAGCTTTAGTATATTTTAGGAGAATAATAAATCACAGTTATAGTGAATCACTGCTTAAATTCATGAAAGAATAAGTACTGTTTTACTGATATTTAAAGAAAGGCTATCTTTAAAAAGTACTTTTGGTTTTAAATAGCTTTGATAAGAAATTCAGATATTCACTTTAGGGACATTAGAGATTTGTAGCATATGCCCTAGTTAAACTAAGTATCCGTGCCTTATGCCCCTTTCTACATTACAATCCTGTAGTTAAAAGCAATTTCACCTTAAATTATTAGTCGTTCATTTTGATAACAATATTAGTTGTGTGTGTGTGTGGGGGGGTTATGTAGGATTTATATCATTTGCACTTAAATATTTCTGAAGAAAACAAAGCTTTCAGACCCCAAAAAATTTGCAAGAAAAAAAGTTCAAGAGATTTTTCTCTTTCTCTTCCTCTCTCTCCCATTACTGTTGTTTACTGGTGTACATTTCTAATGACAAAAGGTCAAGGAAAGATGTTTCTTGACACACTGTAGAATCAAACTCCTTTTGAGCTCAGAGGGTAGAAAGATCTTTATTATCATCTAAGAGGTCTTTTGATGTCAGACAGACATATCAGGAAATCTTTTTTTGCCTGCTTATCTATTCTCTCTTTGTTATTGATAAATTAATGTTTCTTTTTCTTATGTTTTCTGCTATTTTTTCTCGAACTTTTTTTTTCTGATTTACTTTTCTTTATCAGCTATTTTTGGTACCTATCCGTCTCCACATATTTGAGTAGCTACTTTAGTATCTTTTTTTTTTTCATTTCTTATCTCTACCAATTTTACTCTCCAATTCCTTTATTTATAATCTATGTCATTCTCAAGATAGCCTTGCCATAGCTTCACCTCATGTAAAAACAGTGGAGCAGAATGAAATTGACAAGAGATAAAAAATTGCCGCTCAGATCATAAAGTAGTCATATGGTCTTTGGTAATCTAGAATATATGTGTTCTTTTAACCAAGGTTTTCTTTGAATGATTCATTGCATTTTGATTATTCATTTGGAAATGGATGAAGTGCCTCTGAGAAAACCATAATTAAGGAACAAATAACTCAGGTACTCACATCAGAAAGCTTTGAACCTAACATTCAAATCATGTGGAACCCAACATTTATTTTTTTTTTGGCAGCCACTCTTATTTTTCTTCTTCATTGACACAATACAGTCACCAGTGAAACAAAAAAAGATTTCCTATAACAAAATCCCAACTTTCCACATTATCTTGAGCCAATTTTGTTTTGCTGCTCCCCTTTCTTGGTTTCCTGTTGTCTTCATCAACATGTTGTGAATCATTCACTTATGAAATATAACTTTGTATAAAGAATCAACCTGGGCATTTTGATAGTTTGAACTCATCACAATATGATTTTACCTTCAAATTAATATTATTAATAATTTTGCAGAACCTTTTGGCAATTACAACTCAAAAAGAACAGATAATTGCGAGGCAAAATCTTTTAAAAAAAAGAAATAAAAATAAAAATAAAAAAATTTGCAATACCTACACAATCTTTTCCAAAACTTTAAAATACATTCATTTCAATACTTACTGGTAGCAAAATATGCCAAAAATAAAGGAACAGCATATTTCAATTTGTTTTCAGTGGGGATGAATATCATGATGGACTCCTTTTATTAGTTATAGGAAGGTGAACATTCCTTTTTATTTGCTTTGCTACAATTCATTTTATGGAATAAAACAGATGCAAAGTAATAAAACCAGATTCTATTTACACAGTCCTGTAGCTTCTCTGCTGTCAATCAGCAAATATTTATTGTGTGTGTAACTCTGCACTATCTGAGAATGAAGTATGTATACATAAGCAGCTCATATCTTAAATCCAATGCCTGTTCATGCAGACATGGATGACTTCATGTCAGAGAATTCAAAATTATTCCAATCCAAATTATATGCTCAGATCATAGCATTGGACCAGCACTGCTACTTTGATGAACTAAAATTATTTAGCAGGAAGCAGAACAGGAACTAACATTCTGTCCTTCATTCAACATTCCCTCAATTGGAAATTTAGTTTCTTAATTTTCTAATACTGAACTAGAAGGAACTGTGACTTAAACATGACTCTCCCCCATAAAGGAGCTCAATGGGTCTGTGATTAAGAACATAAGTTCTCCAGTGTTCTGCAAATCTTATAGAGATTAACTACTTTGCCTAGAATCATACAATTTGTAAGTTTCAGAGGCAATTATTTGAATTTAGGTATTTCTAACTCCAAGTCTAATGCTCTATTCGGGATTTCATATGATTCTATGAATCATGACTACAAACTTATTTATTTAACATTTCTTGATATTGTTTTTTATAGAAAAATTATTTTAATATGTTAAAATAATAGTAACAAAAGCTAAGACTTAAATAGCACTTTAATTTTGAAAAGTGCTTTACAAAAATTATTTCATTTGATCCTCACAACCATCCTAGGAATGAAGTACTATTATTATCTCCATTTTATGGATGAGCCACATAAAGTTTAAATGACTTGTCTATTGTCACACAATTAGTATTTTAAGTAGGGTTCAGACTTGAGTCTTCTTAGTTTCTGATTCAATGTTCATTCTGCTACAGCAATCGATTACAATTGATAGGAATACACTCCTTTTAAGAAAATAAGAAATATACACTCATAATTAGCATTGTTCTCTTTCCCGCATTCTAAATTTGAGCTAAACTAGACATCTAACTGTTCTTGGGTTCAGCATTACATTTTATACTTCACTACATTTCCCAAAATTTGAAGATTATCTCTGGAATCTTTCAATCAGTATTTTATTATCTGAATTCAAAAGTTCAAAGCAATTTTCTTGTATTATTTCCTATATCATTTTGTTAGTTTTATTATTGTTTGTAATGTTTATTTGTTTTGTGGGAGATCATTTTTAGTCTTATGAATTTGAACCAATTTCCTATATATTGTAGAAATAAGATATCTATCAGAGCATTTGTTGCAAAGATTTTTGTTCTCTTTTTTATTAGATAACATTGGTTCATTTTTCTTAGTGATTTTGTTAAAGGTGATTTGGTTTCTTTTTTAAATTAATTATTCTAAGTTTATAAATATTAGTTTATGGGTTTGTGAATTAAGCTTTCATTAAATTATTTTTTCTTAATATTTTATTTGAGTCTTTCAGTTTTTCTTTTTTACTTCCCTTTTCTTCTCTTTAGGAACTCTCTTCATTCTTTAGTGCCTTTATTTCACATCACTATAAAGATCCCTAAGACTGGGTGATAGTCAGCCTCAACGTCCTCATGTTGGGCAAAAACAAAGTTCTTTAAGCCTAAGTTCTAATCTTGAGGAACATCTATGGGGAAAGTTTTGGCCAGAGCTGAGTTTTCAGTACTATTTTCTTTGGCCTAACATCCCTCTCATTTTTCCTATGGCTTTAAGCACTTAACACATCTTTTTCCTTGAGTAGATAATGAAACGGGTAACTATACTAATAATGAAAATAAAACTAAAGCAATTATTAGGAGCTTTTTTTATCCAATTATATACTGATAAATTTAACAATTTAAGTGAAATTAATGAGTATTTATGAAATGATAAATTACCCAGATTAATGGAAGAAGAAATAAAATATCTAAATAAATATATTTTAGAAAAAGAAATTGAATAGTTTATAAATGATCCCCTCTCTCCTTCTAAAAAAAAAGCATTTGGACCATATGAATTTACAAGTGAATTCTACCAAACACTTAAAGACAAAATAATTCCAATTTAAATAAGTATTTGGAATAATAGACAAAGAACCAGTCCTACTGAACTCCTTTTAGAAAACAAATAAAGTACTGATACCTAGACCTGGAAGATCAAAAAATAGAAAAAGATAGACTAATTTCCCTAATGAAAAAGAAAATTAGGAGAATACAGCAATATATCATGAATATTATACATTGTGACCAAGTAGATTTTATATCCGGAATGCAGGCTGGTTCCATATGAAAAAATGATTAGCATACTTGTCATAAAAATAACAAAAGTAATGAAAGTCATATGTTTATATCAATAGATATATATAAAAAAACTTTTGATAAAATGCAACTTATTCCTGTTCAAAAAGACTTGAAATTATAGGTATAAATGGATTTGTTCCTTAAAACAGTAAGAAACATTTGCCTAATACCATCAGCAAGCATTGTCTTTAAGGGGAATATGCTAAAAGCTTTCCCAATAAGATCTGCCAAATTATTCAGCATTATGCTAGAAATTATTAACAATAGCAATTAAAGAAAAAGAAAACGAAAGAATCAGAAAAGACAATGAGGTAATAGAACTATTGTTTTTTCAGCTATGTGATGGAAAATCCTGGAGATTCAAAAGCTATTGAAATAAATAAATCATTTAGCAAAGTAGTAGAACATAAAGTAAGCCCATTTAAATCAACATTTCTATATTACCAACTTACCTCAAGAGGAGATAGTAAGAAATAGCTCATTTAAAATAATCACAGAGGACATAAAATACCTGTAAGCATACCTACCAAGATAAACCCAGGAACTACATGAACATAATCAGAAAAATACTTTTTTTTATAAAATATAAAGTCAGATTTAAATAATTGGAGAAATATTCATTGTTCATGAGTAAACATGGATAATATAATAAAAAAGACAATTCTACCTAAATTAATCTACTTATACATTATCTCCAATTAAATTACCAATAAGTTATTTCATTGAGTTAGAACAAAAAACAAAATTCATTTGAAAGAACAAAAGGTCAGGAGTTAAGATGTCAGAATAAAGACAATGAATCTGACGTCTTAAGCCCCTCCAAATTGCTCTAAATTATAACTTCAAACATAATTTGGAGTGGCAGAACCCACAAATAATGGAGTGGAAAAATTTTCCAGCTGAAAAAAAACTTGGAAGATCCCAGGGAAGATGTTTTACCACAGTGGCAGTCCACCATATCCCTAGATCCTGCTGGAGCCAGTAAACCAGGAGTAAGCCTGGGAGCTCCTGAATCTGCAACACCATTGGCAATTTACAGACTTCTTAGCCCAGGGACACCAAAGACAACCTGGAAGGTCAATAAGAAAGGTTTGTCTCATAGTGGAAGGGCCTTAGAAAAGTAGCAAAACCATGGCAGCAGAGGTGGTACAGCTTCCACAGGCCTCAGTTTTATAGATAGAAAAGGAGTAGAAGTAGTTCAGAAGGTTGTCACTTTATTAGCACTGAGGAAGAACTGTTACTTTAACACATTAGAACTCAAAGCCAAATCTCCAAAAACCCTTCAAGAAAAATAAGAATTGGTCTCAGGCCATGGAATAGCTCAAAAGGCATTTTGAAAATCAAGTAAGAATGGAAAATTGGGGAGAGAAATCAAAGTAATGCAAAAAGATAAATTAAAAACTAAGGAGGAGAAGAATACCTTAAAAAAGCAAAAATAGTCAAATTTGCAAAGGAGGTACAAAAGCTCACTGAAGAAAATAAGCACTTAAAAATTAGCATTAAGCAAATGAAAGTTAATGACTGACAAATCAAGAAAAAATAAAAGTAAATCAAAATAATTTAAATAATAATAATAAAACAATGTGAAATATCTAATTGGAAAATAACTGACCTGGAAAATAGATTCAAGAAAGAAAATTTAAAAATTATTGGTCTTCCTGAAAGCCATGATCAAAAAAGAACCTAGCAATTATCAATTATCAAGGAACTTATCAAGAAAAGCTGTCCTGATAGTCTAGACCCAAATGGTAAAATAAAAATTGGGAATATCCATTTATTACCTTCTGAAAGAGATTCCAAAATGAAAACTTCCAGGGTTATTACAGCCAAATTCCAGAACTTCAAAATCAAGAAGAAAATGTTGTAGTCATCCAGAAAAAAATAAAAATAAATAAATAAATAAAAACAATTTAAGTACAGTGGAGCCACAGTCAGGATAACACAAGATTTAAAAGCTTCTACATAATAGGAATGAAGGGCTTGGTATATATTATTCCTGAGAGAAATGGAGCTAGGATTATAACCAAGAATCACTTACTCAGCAAAATAAGTATAATAATTAAGGGGGAAAGATGGATATTCAGTGAAATGGAGGACTTTCAAGCATTCATGATGAAAAGACCAGAGATGAATAAAAAAGTTGATTTTCAAATACAGGACCCAGGAGAAGCATAAGGAGGTAATCAAAAAAAGGGAAATCATAAAGGAACTTAGTAAGATTTATCTATTTACATTCTTACATGTGAGATGATACTTGTAACTCTTTCATTACTATGACAGAGTTAGAGAGGACACAGGGGTGAGTTGAATATGTATATGAAGTTGAATAATATCTAAAAAATTGTATTACATTAAATTAAAGGATGAGATAAGAATGTGCTGAGGAGGGAAAAGGTGAAAAGAGAGAGAGAGAGAATAAAATAACCTGCAGGGAATACAATTCACAATAGGAAGTGTGAAAAGAATTTTGAAGCACATCTGATGAAAGCCTTTTTCTCAAATGTATAGGGAACTGAGTCAAATTTTAAAAAATAGGATCCATTCCACAATTGATAAATAATCAAAAGATGTGAACTAAGCCCAAAAGGCTATAAAATTATATAAATTCTTTGACCTAACAATACCACTTCCAGGCATGAATCCCAAATGAGGTTTGACAAAAAAAAGGAAAAAAGATCTATATATACAAAAATAATTATAGCAGCTTTTTTTCCCTCAGGGTAAATAATTAGAAATTGAGGGAATGCTCATTAATTGGAGAATGGCTAAATAAATTGTGATATATGATTGTGTTGAAATATTATTTTTCTAAATAAATGATGAGCAGGATCTCTCAGAGAAACTCAAAAAGTCCTCCATAAACTCAAGCAAAGTAAAATGTATTATATACAGAGTAATAGCAATATTATGGGATGACAACTATTTTTAGCAATATAGTAATTCAAGACTGGCTCTGAAAGACTTATGATGAAAAATGTTATACATACCCAGAGAAAAATTGAATGTGTACAGATTGAGTCATGTAAAAATTTTCTTGAGGATTTTTAATTTGGGGTGGGGAGAGAACATGACT
Organism: Myrmecobius fasciatus; assembly: GCA_023553655.1. Taxonomy (NCBI): domain Eukaryota; kingdom Metazoa; phylum Chordata; class Mammalia; order Dasyuromorphia; family Myrmecobiidae; genus Myrmecobius; species Myrmecobius fasciatus. Next base: position 10,447 of record JAJPUD010014303.1, read on the forward strand.
TGTATGGAACATAACTTCACATGGACCTTTCTAATGGATATTGGAGAGTGTGGGGAGAAAAGAGAATCTGGAACTCTAAGTTTTTTTTTTAACAGTCACATAGGAAATTTATTTTTTATTTTGGAAAATATTGCTGATAAACATATGATACTAAAGCTACATAAGGGAATATCAGAAATAGATAAGAATGAAAGACATTTCCCAGTTCATTAATGATCAAGATAAGTACACATTTGGCATTTGAACAATGTGGCCAACCCATTGGAGTTGTGCTTTCTGCAGTGGAGTTTATTTTTATTATTTTTTTATTTTTTTGACATTGGAATGTAACTTTATTTATTTATTTATTTATTTATTTATTTTTACTTTTTGTTTTTTATTAAAGCTTTTTATTTGTATAACATATGTATGGGTAGTCCCCAGCATTGATCTTTACGAAGCTTTCCATTACAAATTTTACCCCCAGTCCCCTCCCCTCCCCTAAATGGCAGGAAGTCCATGACATGTTAATAATTTTGAAGTACTTGACAAGTTATGCAAGAAAAATCCTATCTACAAGAAAAAAAAAAGAAAATCAGAGAAAGGCAACACAATGCAAGCAAAAAGAGATAAAAGGAATCAGAGTAGGTAATGAAGAAACCAAATTATCACTCTTTGCAGATGACATGATGGTATACTTAGAGAACCCTAGAGACTCAACTAAAAAACTACTAGAAACAATTCACAACTTTAGCAAAGTGGCAGGATTCAAAATTAATCCACATAAATCATCACCATTTGTATATATTGCCAACAATGTTCAGCACCAAGAGATACAAAAAGAAATTCCATTCCAAATAGCAGATGATAGGATAAAATATTTGGGAATTTATCTCCCAAGGAAAAGTCAGAAACTATATGAACTAAACTACAAAACACTTTCCACACAAATAAAATGAGACCTAATCAATTGGAAAAATATTAAGTGCTCATGGGTAGGCAGAGCAAATATAATAAAGATGACAATACTACCCAAACTAATCTAATTGGAAAATAATCTAATTGGAAAATAATAATAAGTATATTTAGTGCCATACCAATCAAACTCCCAAGAAACTATTTTACAGATCTAGAAAAAATAGTAGCAAAGTTCATTTGGAAGAACAAAAGGTCAAGGATTTCAAGGGGATTAATGAAAAAAAAAGGCAAATGAAGGTGGCCTCGCTGTACCATATCTAAAACTATATTATAAAGCAACGGTCATCAAAACTGTTTGGTACTGGCTAACAAATAGAGCAGTCGATCAGTGGCACAGAATAAGTTATCAGGACAACCTAGGCAATCACCTTAACAATCTAGTATTCGATAAGCCCAAAGACCCCAGCTTTTGGGATAAATACTCACTATTTGGCAAAAACTGCTGGGAAAATTGGAAACTAGTGTGGAAGAAATTAGGGCTTGACCCATACCTAACACCACATACCAACATAAGATCTAAATGGGTTCATGATGTAGATATAAAGAGGGACTTTGTAAGCAAGTTAGAAGAACGTAATATAGCTTATCTCTCAGGCCTGTGGAGATGGAATAAATTTATGTCCAAAGAAGACCTGGAACTCCTAATTGAACACCAGATGGATAAGTTTGATTATATTAAGTTAAAAAGTTTCTGTACAAATAAAACAAATGCAGACAAGATTAGGAGGGAAGCGTCAAATTGGGAAACCATCTTTACATTTAATGGTTTTATAAAGGCCTCATTTCTAAAATATATAGAGAATTGTCTCATATTTATAAGAAGTCAAGCCCCTCTTCAATAGATAAGTGGTCAACGGATATGAACAGACAATTTTCAGATGATGAAATTAAAACCATCTCTAGTCATATGAAAAGTTGCTCCAAATCACTATTGATCAGAGAAATGCAAATTAAGACAATTCTGAGGTACCACTACACACCTGTCAGATTGGCTAAAATGACAGGAAAAGATAACGATGAATGTTGGAGGGGATGTGGGAAAACTGGGACACTAATACATTGTTGGTGGAACTGTGAATGGATCCAACCATTCTGGAGAGCAATTTGGAGCTATGCTCAAAAAGTTGTCAAACTGTGCATACCCTTTGACCCAGCAGTGTTTCTACTGGGCCTATATCCCAAAGAGATCTTAGAGGAGGGAAAAGGACCCACATGTGCAAGAATGTTTGTGGCAGCCCTTTTTGTAGTGGCTAGAAACTGGAAACTGAAGGGATGCCCATCAATTGGAGAGTGGCTGAATAAATTATGGTACATGAATGTTATGGAATATTATTGTTCTTTAAGAAACGACCAGCAGGACGATTTCAGAGAGGCCTGGAGAGACTTGTATGAACTGATGCTGAATGAAATGAGCAGAACCAGGAGATCATCATACACAGCAACAACAGTATTACATGATGATCAATTCTGATGGACATGGCTCTCTGCAACAAAGAATTGTCTCAAACCAGTTCCAATTGTTCAGTGAAGAAAACCATATACACCCAGAGAGAGGGATATGAAATGTGGACCACAACGTAACATTTTCATGATCTCTATTGACATTTGCTTGCATTGTGTTGCCTTTCTCTGATTTTCTTTTTTTCTTGTAGATAGGATTTTTCTTACATAACTTGTCAAGCATTTCAACATTATTAACATGTAGTGGACTTCCTGCCATCTAGGGGAAGGGAGGGGACTTGGGGTAAAATTTGTAATGGAAAGCTTTGTAAAGATCAATGCTGGGGAATTACCCATACGTATGTTATACAAATAAAAAGCTTTAATAAAAATAATTAATTAATTAAATAAAAAAAAAAAAGAAATGGGGCCTTATTCAGAACCCTTGAATGCGAAAAACATTTTCCCAATCTATTGCTTCCCTCCTAAACTTGTCTGCATTGGTTTTCTTTGTAAAAAAAAACTTTTTTTAATTTAATATAATCAAATTATTTATTTTGTGTTCAATAATATACTCCAGTTCTTCTTTGGCCACAAATTAAAGGAATTTTTTTTTTAATGTAAAGGGGAAATGTCTACAGGTGATAATTATCAAATCCATTATCTACTAGCAAAGAAGTAAAATAGCTGGATCAGTGGAATTGTATGCAACACACAGTATTATATGATTGTAGTAAACTTGTGTTTTAAAATGTAAAAATGTAAGTTTTGGGAATAAATTTCACCATTTGGTAAAAAGTAATGGAAAACTGGAAAGCAGTACAGAAGCAGCTAGATATAGACAAACATTATTTCTGTGTTTCCTTTTCCAAAGCTCTCATTTCCTCTCTCCATTTTTCTTCTAATTCTCTTTTTGAATTCTTCCAAGAGAATCTTTTGAGTTGGAGAGCAACTTATATCATCTTTTTATTTATTTTTATTAAAAGCTTTTTATTTACAGAACATATGAGTGATTTTTCTACATTGATCTTTGCAAAACTTTTTTTGTTGTTGTTGTTCCAAGCTTTTCCCCTCCTTCCCCCCACCTCCCACCCCTAGATGACTGGTAATCTAATACATGCTAAATAT
>JAJPUD010014303.1:14071-41091 GCA_023553655.1 Myrmecobius fasciatus
ACAGTTATCTTACTGCACAAGAAACATCAGATCTAGAGAGGAAAAAAAAATCTAAGAAGGAAAACAAAATGCAAAGAAATAATCACAGAAAGCATTAAAATGCTGTGTTGTGGTCCACACTCAGTTCCCACAGGCCTCTCTCCGGGTGTATATGACTATCTTCATCGCTGAACAATAAGAACTGGTTTGAATCACATCATTGTTGAAGAGAACCATGTCCATCAGAATTGATAATAATACATTCTTGTTGCTGTGTATAATGTTCTCCTGGTTTTGCTGGTTTTACTCAGCATCAGTTCATGCAAGTCTCTCCAGGACTCTCTGAAATCATCCTGCTAGTCGTTTCTTATAGAATAATAATATTCCATAACATTCATATATCATATTTTATTCAGCCATTAATTGATGGGCATCCTTTCAGTTTCCAATTTCTTGCCACTACAAAAAGGGCTGCCACAAACATTTTTGCACATGTGGGTGCCTTTCCCTTCTTTAAGATCTCTTTGGGATATAGGCCCAGTAGAAACACTTGCTGGGTCAAATGGTATGCACAGTTTGATAACTTTTTGAGCATAGTTCCAGATTGCTCTCCAGAATGGTTAGATCCTTTCACAGTTCCACCAACAATGTATCAGTGTCCCAGTTTTTCCATATCCCCTCCAACATTCATCGTTATCTTTTCCTGTCATTTTAGCCAATCTGACAGGGGTGTAGTGGTATCTCAGAGGCAACTCATATTATCTTTTGAGGCTTCATTTGGAGATGGTTTGCCTTTAGTGTTTGAGGTCTGTTCTTCCCTGTCTCCCTTGTCTATTTATGATCAGAACTCTTTTGGTTCTTATGCTCATTTTTAAAGGTTAAAATCCATTCTTAGACCAAAGAGGAGATTATCCCAAGTGACAGTGGTTTCACACTGCCGTAAGGCTGGTGCTACTGCCTTCCTTGCTGTGCTGGGTAGGCATGACCAAGTCCCACTTGTTATTCTGGGGTTCAGGGGCTCAATATTTGCCTTCTGTAGTTGTGTTGGAGATCCCGCAGCTAGGCTGCTGATCCACTGATTTCTGAATTAGGACAGAGTAGCCAACCTGCTCTATTTTGGCTGAGTATCCTAGTAGATTCCCCCAGCACAAGGAAGCATCTCCTCCCTGGGTGTCCCTGCACTACATCTGCACTGGACTGCCTCTTCCCCTTCCCCATTGAGAAAGACCTTTTCTGCAGTTCTTCCAAAATATCTTCTGCTAGAAATTCATTACACTCCAAATTTTTGTGAGTTCTGTCACTTTTAAAGCCTTTCAGTGACTTAATCTGGTGTTGGTTCTGAGGGAAGCCAGGAAGAACTTAAAAGACCTGTCTACTCTTCACCATCTGGGCTCATCAGTGGTATACCATTGTGATGGAATACATTGTAATAAATGATAACCTAGTTGGTTTTTGGAAAAACAAGGAAAAACTTGCCTGAAATAATGTGAAACAAGAGAACCAAGAAAATCATATATACAGCAACAGTAATATTATTCAAAGAATGACTGTGAATGACTAAGCTATTGTGAGTTATATGAATATTCAAATTAACTACAAAGGATATATAATGGAAGATATCATCCATCTCCAAATTAAGAACTGATATATAAAAATATAATTGGCTACACATAAATATCTATGTCGAATGTTCTCTAGTACAGGGTTTAGGGGGAAGGAGCAAAACAGCTTAGAACTCAAGTTTAGCACAAAAACAAAATAAATGCAAAATGATTAAATATGAGATACAGTAGTCAAGGGAAAGGGGCAATAACAATTACAATGATTAGCAAAGGCTTTGTATAGTGTCTCATGTTTTATCTATGCTTTTAAAAAAGAGATACACATCTATAAGATGAGATGGGAGTGTATTTCCTATTTTTTTTATTAAAGCTTTTTATTTGTATAACATATGTATGGGTAGTTCCCCAACAATGATCTTTACAAAGCTTTTCATTACATATTTTACCCCCAGTCCCCTCCCCTCCCCTAGATGGCAGGAGGTCCACTACATGTTAATAATGTTGAAATGCTTGAGAAGTTATGCAAGAAACATTGGGTGTGTATTTCCAACAAGGCTGGTAGACAATGCAAATGCACAAAAATGGGAGGTGGAATAGGAAGTTTATCTGAACTATACAGTGTGGATAGAACACTGTTGTATAAGATGTCTAAAAGGATAGTCTGTGGAAAGAGTACAAAAAGGTTTCAAAAGCCAAAAAGAAGGGGCTATATTATCTTATGGACAAGAAGCAACCACTGGAGTTTATTGGTCAGAGGATTAACAGAATTTGATCTATGCTTACAGATTGCTTTAGATGTATGGACTATGAATTGCATTGGGGAGACACTTGAGTCTGCAAACCAATTTTAAAGTCCACTGCAATGATCTAACCAAGAGATAATGAGGGTTTGACCTAAGATGGTAACTGTGAGAAAAATGGAAGTTGACAGAATTAAAAGAATTCCTCATATCAAGGAGCTTAAATTCTACCAGAGGCAGGATATAATTTGTGCATAGAAAAATAAATTAAAATGCAAAGTTATAACAAGTAATATCAAGAAAAAGAAAATAACAAATGGAATACCACTAAGGGCCTTTTGTAGAAGTAGCATTTGTTATGGGCTTTGAAGGGACATAAAGTTTCTAAGAGGAGGGTAGGAAGAGGGAAGGCATTGTTAGCAAGGAGTGACGATCTGTGCCAAAGCATGGAGGTAAGAATAGAATGCTATATGTGAAGAACAATTAAATAACTAACAAGTCAATTTGACTAGAATATAAAATGTATGTACCTGTGTATTTGTCTTCCCCATTAGATTATGAATTTCTGAGGGCAGGGATCATCTTTTGTCTCTTTTTATATCTCTGTAACTTAACACAATCTTTATTGACCAACTATATGTTTGTACACATGTACAAATATGCATGTTCATATGGGTATATATGCATGTACACACTAAGATTTTTTGTGAATACATACATATGTGTAAAAGTGTGTTTGTATGAATATATATGTATATGTGTGTATGCATACATTCACACCTATATGTGTTAAATATCTTAGAGTAATTTTAAGATATTAAAGCTTTTCTTACAATCCTATAATCAAAAGAATTCAAACATGGTTAGGAAATAACAATATGTCCATAGGAAAAAAATATATACAAACTTCTAGAGGACAGGCCAATCAACTGAGGGAATCAGATTAAGGCTTTCTGTAATAGCATTTATTCTGAGCTTTGAAAGGAGTTAACCAAGTGGAGGAAGGAGAGTATACCTTCCAACCATCAGGACTAGCTACATAATGCATACAGATAAGAAATTTAATGTCATATGCAGAGAACTACAAATAAGATAGTTCATCTGGAATGTAGAATGTGTAAAGGAATGCAATTTCTAATAAATCTGGAAAGGTAGACTGGAGCCAATTTGTAAAGGCTTTTAAGAGTCAACAATTTTTTTTTGTGGTAGTAAAGAGGGAAAAATGGAAGATAACCATCAATAGGCAAATAGATATACAAATTGTGGTACTTGAATATAATGGAGCTTTCCTATCCTGTAAGAAATGATAAACATAATGAATAAGGAAAGGCTTATATGAACAAATACAAAGTGAAGTAAGCAGATTCAGAAAAACAATACAAATAACTGTGTCAATTAAAATGGAAAGAAAAAAAATCACAAAATAATTTAAGATAGATGTTACAAAATTATTATAAAGATAAAGCTTGGAGCCCAAGAAGAGATTTCAGAAGCATCTCTACTCTTTCTCCAACTTGCAGAGTTGGTAATCCATAAGTTTGTTATATTGTACATAACATTCAATGTTTCACATAATTAATATTGTTTCTTTTTCCTTTTGTTTTTTCAGAGTACTTTGTCATAAAGAGTAGCTTTCTGTGTTGGTAAAATCATTAAATTTAATAAAAGTAAATGTAAAGTACTACACTGAAGTTAAAAAACTTCAGTCTCATGAGTACAGGATGGCAAAGATATGGATCAATGACTATTACTACAAAAAGAAAAATCTGAATGTTCTGGTGTAATGGAAAGTGAAACTAATTCTAAAGTGTAACATGAAAGGGGGAAAACAAAAAAAGTCTAATTTACAATAACTGGGGCATAGTATCTAGAGTATATAAATGGTAACAGTACTACTGAGTAGATAGAGAATTGGGCTTGGAATAAGGAAAACATCCTCATGAGTTCAAATCTGGTTTCAGACATTCATCAGCTGTGTGACCATGGACAAATTGTTTAACCCCATTTGCCTCAGTTTCTCATCTCTAAAAGGAGCTGGAGAAGGAAATAACAAATCACTCCAGTATCTTTACCTAGAAGACATGAAATGTGATCAAGAAGAGTCAGACAGGAATGAAAACTCAATAGCAACAAGCATGCAAAGGAAAACAACCAACATGATAAGAGACTTTGAGACCAAGACATTCAAAGATTAAAGGAAAAAAAACAAAAAACAAAAAACAAAAACTGAAATCAAGGTAAATTAACATGGAGATGAGAATCTTTTCATGTAATCAAAGAAAGACCTTTTATATTTAAGAAGGATAAAATTTGTTCTTTTTTTTTTTAAGTCCAAAAGGGCAGAGTCAGAAAAAAAAAAGTCACAAAACCCTCAGAGAGATAGAATTTAGTATGACATAAGGGAAAGCATTTTAGTAGTATGAGTTGACTCAAAAGGTAGTGGGTAGCTTGTAAATTGTATGATGACTTATTGAAGTTCTGATGGAGGGTATTCCTGCACAGCTATTAGTTGGGCTAATAGTCCTCTGAGTCCTCTTCCAACTCTGAGATTCTATGATTTTATGAAATTAATTTTAGCTATTCTCTTCTTTTTTCTATTATTAAAATGCATTGTTCCACTTGCCCTTTCCCTAATTATAATTTATTCTCTTAGCATTTACATCTAAATGTAGTCTTCCTGTTTTGTATTCCCATAGAATGATTCTAAATAATTGAATTGTTATTGAATTATGGTAAAATCTAGCCATCTCTTTTTCTAGCCAATTGGAATCCCTCTTCAATATCAGCCTTCATATTATAAGATTATTATGTTTTCATATCTTTATTTGGACCCCCAAGACCAAATTTTAAGTCCTGGTTCTAAACTTTTAAAGCCTTTAGAAAGTCATTTCACTTCTCTGGGCCTCAGTTCACAAATCTATGAAGTAAGCATAAAGCTATTTGTATTGCCAGTCTTACAAAACTATTGTGAAGAAATCAGTTAGTCTATTTGAAAGTACAATAAAATATAAATGTGAATTATTATTATGATTAGGATGACTTTCTCCACCATATATCAATCAATTAACTGGCTTTTATTAAGTATTTACTATGTACCAGGAACAATGATATGAACTGTGAATATAAATAAAAGAAGGAAATAATCCATAATCATGTTATTTATAGTTTCATAAATCTAAGCTTTCTACTTTTGAATTTTAATATGTAACAGATTCCATAGAGATTTTCTATGTACAATTCAGAAGTCTCATTCAAGTGTTGTGGCTTTCTTTCACTACTGGTGTTGACATCATCTTCCAAACTCTCATTCTTTCTCCCAGCCTCTGACAAAGAGGTCCTTTTCATTTAAGGTCAAATCTTTTATATATTCACTTGATCCCAGCCTTTTCCATCTTCTCCATCAGATTGAATCCTCAAGCATCCCTCTTCCCTTTGAAATTTCAACCTCTTCTAATTAATTGTTTCCTTATGTATTGCTCTCAAACATGGCCACATTTCCTTCATACTTTAAAAAAAATATCACTATACTGTACAATCTCTCAATCTATTATATCTTTCCTCCTTTTCTCAGCCAAACTCTTGAAATTTGGCAGAACTCAACTGAAATTGCTCTCTTCAAAATTACCAATTATCTTTTAATATCTCACTTCCAATCATTCTCTAGCTATCTGCTGCATTTGACATTGTGCACACACTGTCTCATGACACTGCTTTCTCTTGCTTCATCTCTTACCATTTTGATATCTCTCTGTCAGGTCTTTTTGGTTCATGCCATATCCCCTAATAGTGAGTGTTCTTCAAGGTTCTATCATAGGCCCTTTTCTCTTCTTTATTTACAGTCTCAATAATTTTATAAGATTCCATGGGCGTTACTATGATCTTTAGCATATTTTCCTAGATAGAATTGTAATGCACACAACACACTTGTAAATCCATACATGAGTCATACATACATATAGACATATATGGACTATGAACACATGTGTACCCAAGTATATGTGCATGTATATGTATCTAGATCCAGTCTTGCATGTATATGTACATATATATATATACACACATATATATATATATATATATATATATATATATCACATATGAGTTACTTGTCTGCACACATAAGAATGAGACTTGGCTTATATGAATATTTTCATAGATGTACATATATACAAAAATTCCCCCATATGTACAGAGTATATATGTACAAATACAGGTATTACATTACATATATACATATATAAATAAATATATCTATCCATATCATAACTCTATTTCTGTTTCTATCATCTCTATCCATAATTCACCTTTATATTCTTAGGCCCAATCTTTTATCTGAGTATTAGTTCTGTATCACCTTTTGCCTACTGACTGCATTTAAAAAAGGTTAAGCTTAATAAGTCTAAAACTAAACTCATTATTTTCTCTCTCTAAGCCTCCCCTCTTCTAAACTTATTCTGTCAAATGCATCACTATCCTTCCAGTCTGCTCAGTATTATCCTAGATGTCTCAATCTCTTTCACCTCACATATTCAATTTCCCCAATTGATATGTCTATCTTCACATTTCTCACATCTGAGCACTTTTCTCTGCTTATACAACAAAAACCATAGTTCAAGCCTTAATCCACACTTGCCTAGATTGTTTCATTACCCATCCCTTTGTTCTTCCTGCCTTAAGTCTTGTTCTTCTCCAATCCCTTCTATACATTGCTTCAAATTTTTTTTCCCTTAAGTATGAATCTGACCATATGGTTCTACTCAATTACAATACCAGTGTCTTCCTTTGTCATATATAAACTATTCTGTTTAACTTTTAAAGCCCTGAATAATCTGGTCTCAACCTTTCTTTCTTGCCTCATCAGACATTATATTTTTCCTTCCCCTTGCCTGCCACTTCAGTCACAATCACCAACACAACTTTGTGATCAGAACAAACTGGTCCTCTCTCTGCTCCTCATCCACAGTCTTTGTGTCTTTGCACTGGCCAATCATCATACCTTGAATGTGCTCTCCCCTTGCCTCTGCCTCAGCCAGTGGTAGAGTGAGGGTAGTTTGATAGACTTGAAGTCAGGAACACCTGAGTTTGAAATCTGCCTCAAATACTATGTGACTCTTGGGAATATTACTTGACCTCTTTCAGATTCAGTTTTCTGTTCTTTAATGTAGGGATAATAGTCTCTCCTCTTATATATTAGTCACTCTGTCTTCATTTCCTTTGCTATAAACTTTTGACAAAGCTCTCTCTGAGGTAAATATTCTCTGCCTTCTCTACCCTAGAAATGAAAGACATTTCCCCACCACTTCTAATTCCTGTCTAGTTATTGTTTCTATTTTCTGCATTTCCCTGTCTCTGACTACATTATTAAATCTATTTAATTCATTTCTTCCCTTGACCCATACCTTCCTGACTATAATTTCTGACTCACATCTTACTGATATTGCTACACTTTCTAGAATTAAGCCAAATGATAATAAGAAGAGAGAGAAATGAGCAGAACTAGGAGATCATTATACACTGCAACAAGACTATATGATGATCAATTCTGATGGACATGGCTCTCTTCAACAATGAAATATTTCAAACCAGTTCCAATTGTTCAGTGAAGAAAGCCATATACACCCAGAGAGAGGGATATGAAATGTGGACCACAACGTAACATTTTCATGCTCTCTATTGATGTTTTCTTGCATTGTGTTTCCTTTCTCTGATTATTTTTTCTTATAGATACGATTTTTCTTGCACAACAATGATAAGTGTGGAAATATATATACATATATTCAATTTGTCAAGTATTTTAACATAATTAACATGTATTGGAGCTCCTGCCATCTAGGGGAGGGGTGGGGACTAGGGGTGAAAATTTGTAATAGAAAGCTTTATAAGGTTCAATGTTGAAGAATTACCCATACATATGTTTTGCAAATAAAAAGCTTTAATAAAAAAATTAAAATTAAAAAATTAAAAAAAAGATAATAAGGAGAAGAAATTTACTTGCCTTACCTTGTTTGTTTTTCTCTCTATCATACTCCCTAAAATCTTTTCATGCTGGACTCTTCTCTTAATATTCTAGGAGACTTCTTTGCTCATATTCAGTTAGGTGTGTTACTAGCTAAGTAGTCTCCCTCCCTTCCTCTTTTATTTTTACATCCTAAGGCAACTATTATTTTTTCCCCTTTTACTCTTGAGTAATTTACGTAGATAATTCCCTTTTCATTTTTAAGAGTTTATATAGAGTTCTCTTTTTACTGGAGGCACTGTTGCATTTTCTCAACACAAATCATTCCTCTTGACTTCCCATTATGTGTGCTTATTTTTCTTCCCATTATGTTTGAGCTGTAGTAATAGAAAGTTTTTTAGCTATTTTCAATAGTAGGTACAACCCAGGTTTGGTTCTTAAGAAAATCATCTAGAAATTGATTAGCCCTATTTTCCCCTCACCATAGTTATGTTTTCCACTTGTATAAGCTAAGTTTTTCTCTGAAATTCAGATTTTTCTGACACTTTAACTGAATGCAAGTTTGAGAGAGAAAAAACGATAGATCAAGCCAAGTTAAATGAACAAACATTTATTAAATACTTCTTGTGTATCAGGCATTTTGCCAAGTGCTGGTAATACACTCAGAAAAGGAGGGGGAGAGAAGACAAAGAAGGAGGAGAAAAAGAAGGAGAAATAAAAAGAGAAAGAGGAGGAGAAGGAGAAGGGGAGAAAGGAAGAAGAGGAGAAAGTGAAGGAGAAGCAAGAGGAAAAGAGGAAGGGGAAGGAGAAAAGAAAGAGAAAGAAGGAAATGTTCAGTCAGACTCTCCCCATATGGGTCAACAAATTTTTGGGTTTGAAGTATTGAATCCCAAAAGTATATTGGGATTATGGGTTGGTGTCAGGAGATGTCTCAAAATAATTTGTAGGCTTAGACCTCCAAATCAAAAGGCAAAGATTTTATTACTCCACTAACAGTAGTCTGAGGCTGAATCTATTATAGTCTTTAGTGAGGAAAAAGGTTTTATGCCATTAAAGAAGAAGAGTGGAATTATGCCACTGACTGGAAAGCTAACCCTAAAAAAAATTAGGGTCATAAGGGGCATTAGCAACTGCACTAATTCCAAAAAGAAGTTAGTCATTATAAGAAAATAGACACCAAGAGGTAGGATTGACTGGTGGACTAACCTAAAATGAGTTAGTGGGGCTTTACAATATAAGTAGGTCTTTTGTAGGGGAAATATAATTTCAGAATTGACATCAAAACTTGCCTTAATGATTTAATACATCAACTGAGAGGTTTAGATGATTTAGTCTATGCAAGATATTCACAAGGAACAAATGGCCTACTTAAGAACAAAAGGCCTACTTAAAGCCAAAATAATCCCAATCAGTGCTCCTCTCAGTTTATCTCAGGGATTAGCTAGGCTTCTTGGTTGTATACTGTAATTCAGGCTTTCTCAATCAACCCTTATCTAGCAACCCTGGATGTGGAAGAAAGGAAAGAAGAAAGAAGAACAAAAAAAGATCATGTGCTCAAAAAACTTACATTTAAAAAATGCCAAATCTCCTTTTCTCAAACCTGCAGAAATATAATGAATATTCCTTAGACCAATTCAATAACTGATAAGCATAGGAAATAGAACCAGATCCATATTTCTGACTGGTCAAGTTTGTCCATCCTTAGGCAATCTGGTATACTCCAGCTCCAGAGAACTCACCATATGGATACCAGACTTCATGTGAACACCTAAATGGCTTAGCCTAAAATAGTTTAGGTATCCTGAACTCAAGCAATTTCCCAACTTCAGAATCCCTTAAAGCAGGGATTGAAGGCATGCGCCATGATAACCAACAGAAATTCATCTTCTAAAAGGATAAACATTATGCAAACATCTATCTACATATGATATATATATATATATATATATGTACATATATATATATATATATATGTGAAAAATTAGGGATGCTTTTAGAGGAAAAGAATTAGAATAGAAACTAGGTAGGGCAGGGGCAGTTAGATGGCACAGTGGATAAAGCCAGGAAGACGTGAATTCAAATCCGGTCTCAGACACTTAATAATTCCTAGCTGTATGGCCCTTGGGCAAGTCATTTAACCTCAATTGCCTCATGTAAGAAAAACAAAGCAAGAAAAGAAAAGAAACTAGGAAAAGCTTCTGGAAGGTTATATTTTATCTGAGACTTAAAAGAAGCCAGGGAAGACAGGAGACAAAGATGAGGAGAACAATAGAAGCATAGGGGAAAGTCAGTGAAAATGAAAGGGAATGGGAGATGGAATATCCTATGGGTGATACACCAGAAAGGCCATTGCACTAGATTTTATGGTATATGGAAGGGAATAAAATGTAAAAAGTCTGAAAATGTCAGAAATGAGCCAGTCAAAAAGGACTTTAAAAGTTTGAGGATTCTGTATATGATCCAGGAGATTAGTGCCGGTGGAAGCAACATGGTGGGATCTGTATTCTAGGAAGATTACTTTGGCCTCTCTGGAGTATAGCCTGAAGTGGGAGGGGGGGGGGGGAGAGAAGGGAACCTTGAGGTGGTCATGTGTTACAGCAAACAGAACCTCTAGGCTTAGAATCAAAAAAGATCTGAATTTGAATCCTGCCTAAAACACTTTGTGAACTTGATCAAGTTACTTAACCTCTCCTTGTCTTACTTTCTTCAATTATAAAATGAGGATAATAATAGCAGCTATCTACTTATGAGGTTTAAATATAATACTATTTGTAAAGCACATAGAACTTCTGGCATAGTAGATACTAATATAATTGCTGGTTCATTATCATTATCATCACCATCATCATCATCATCATCATCAATAACCAGATATCTATTGCAATAGTCTAGATATGAAGTGATAAGGGCATCTTTACTAACTATGAGTTTTGATATCTTTGCAAACAGATCAGACATTTTGAACTGAAAAGCAGATCTTCTAATCCAACTCTCTCTCAGTAGTTTTATGCAGAATAAGATATGCTATAATGACTTGTCAAAATAATGAATATGGAAAATGATAGTACCAGGATTTGAATGCAGATTTCTTGATTCCAAATCTGGCAATCTTTCTATTATACCTGCAAGATCATCCAGTTGGTAAATTCTAGAGTAGTTGTTCTAAATGTTAGAATCTAGGTCTATTCTGTATATAGCTGAGAAAAAAAGTTAAGCACAGGTATGCTTAGGAAGCAAAGAAAAAAAAAAAAAGGTAAAGATGCATATTCCCAAACCTTCATTAAAGTACTTTATATGCTAGTGACTGCTGCTTTTATGAAGTCACCTTGGTGTAGGAGGCCTTTAACACTCTCTTTAACAAAAGGTAATATTTTATAATTAACAAGGTTTTTGCTCTCACTGGTTTTGCCTCTAATTTTGAAAGAGAATGAGAAAGAGAAAGCCTTTTCTAAAATTATCATTTTAACCTTCTTGGTGGAGCTACTTTGAGAGCTTGCCATAATTCAGTCTGTCACTCCTAGTAACACTATAAAATGCCTAGAGCTTCCAGAGCCACTGCATTGTCCTAGAAAATATATCAAATTTTCTTTTTTATCATTGATGAGAAATACAAAGAATTTTAAGAAAGAGGTATACACCAACATGTGTATCAAAGTTAATATTATCTGAGATTTATGATACGTAACACAAAAATAAGTGAGAATATTAAATGAGTTAAAAATATGTAATCATTCCTTTACAAAAATTCCTCCATTTCTTTTTGATTCTATGACAAAATATCTTACTTTGCCTTATTTTTTAAGGTTCTACAGGTATGTGGTGTGTGCACATGTATGTATATATATATATATATATACACATACATGTATGTGTATATATATATATATATATGTATATATGCATGTGATTAGGAACTGCCATCTACTAATGACTTTCCCTTCACTATTGATAGTCCAATAACTCAATTTGATTTTTCAACCTGTAATTAAAATAAAACACATGCTAGATGAACCCAACTCTTGTTCAAATGGATATGAGATGTGTGTCTTTTTTCCCCCCCTTTGGTCTTCAAAGATCAAAAACTTCACATGAATTGAATCCAATAGCCAGTCTTATATTTCAGCTGTACATCAGGGGAGTTGAACAATTGCTTCAAAGGAGAAGACATTAGTCCATGGCTCAATGTTGTTCTCTCAAAACAATCGATAATAGACATACCAGTTTACCAAATGTGCACATATAAGGAGTGTATCAACATTGTTAAATAAAAGGTTACTGCATTAAATAAGATGACCTTGCTACCTTTTAGTTGCAGTCTTAGAGTGCAAACTTGTTTTAATTAGCAGTCAGCAAGCAGACTGTAACTTCACTGAAGGAGCATTGAAGAATCACTGCCTATTAACAACTCAGCGGTAAGTAAGCCAGCACAAATACTTATAACCAAATAGTGTGCATTTCAGGAGTGGAGAGGATTAGCTATTGGGCACACAACACAGTGGAGGAAATTGCTTTATTCCCAGTACTGCTGGGTACCAGGAGGCAATCACTGTGCCTCCAGCCCATTAACAGCATTCAGAGTGTTGCTTCCCATAGAAGGGGTTATTGGCTAACCACTGGGTGACCAATTAAATGCTATGAATAAGTCCCAAACCAAACAGCATGGGGCCTGTTTGTGGCACAGTGGTATCATTACTAAAGTGAAAAACTTGATGAGAAAGGAACATATTTAATTATAGAACTATACAAATGGCTAATTAGGACCATAAAGTGAAATGAATGACTTTCCAGTGGATTTTTGAATGTTACTGATAACTGCTCAGCTTCTTTGGAGACCATGAAAGTGATCTACAACTCGAGCTTGCATGTCATGGTAATGGATGGATCTTCATTAGAAGAAGCTTTTTTGACCTGGTTGCTCAGGTACCATGGGTTCTAAAGGCAATCCTTGATTCCTTTCACTGCAAGGGTTCCTTCACTCCAACCCCCTGGTCTCCCATGAGTTCCGCTTGCTTTCACAATAATTCTTATGGGTTTAAATGCAGAAACATTATCTGCCATAGTGACTCCTATCAGTTTGAAAACTGAATCTCAAAAGGGTGTCACTCGTTTGCTAGAAACACTGATCCATGCTTAGATTGGCTTTTAAACTCCAGGATTAAACCAAAATTTGTATTTGTATTTCACTTACTCATCAAGGTGTCTTGAGTGCTGAGTGGTTCCATGCACACTAAAAGGAGGCAAATCTTAGTGGTTTCTCTATGAGGTCAAAGAGTTTGGCTAAAAAGTTGTTGTTGCTGGGTTTTTTCCTTTTTTCTTTTTTCTTTCTTTCTTTTTTTTTAATCAGACTGGCTATTATTATGCAGTCATTTCACTCCCACCTCTTTTCAAAAACATCTTGATTGAATGATTGTAACTGTTCTATTGTATTTATATTCATTTATGGAATTGAATCATACTGATTTGTTTCTGCAAGTAGATGTCTTAAAAGATTGAGCAGAGACTAATATCCTGCTTAAATACCTATGGAAACAATTTCCTGATGGCATAGATGTCTATTCTATAAGTCTCAATAATGACTTTTGAGATTCACCAATGAGAATTTCAAAACCCTGTAGTATGAATATTGGAAGGGGTTTCATGAGGGTAGGATGAGGCATGAATTTTTGGGATAGTTTCATTTAACTTGCTAGTTTATTGAATGAAACTCTTGTGCAAATAACTTCATCAAAGAATGTCATTGGCTTGAGGTTAAATCAGCCCATGATGAAAAGAGAATGAATAAACCTATTATATTTGTAAAAAAAGCTCCAAAAGGAGCACTTAATGTATTGATTGACTGTTTCCATAGATAACAAGAACACTCATTCTAACCCCACTATCTGATTGCTTAATCAGGATTCATATAAATGTTATTTTGGTTTTTTTCATTTAATCACTGAATAGAACCAGTAAATCCCGGAGCCAGCAAAGACCTCAAGAGAAAACTCTAATCTAGACTATACTGTGCAGGCAGGACTATGATACTTATTCCATACAAAAATTAAAAAAAAAAATTAGTTGGCTTTTCTATATTTAAAGAAATTCAGACATGGGTATTTCATAATTTCCTTTTAAAGACTTTTTACTATTTATTAATATCTGCTGTCTGGAATTTATTTTTCATATTCAAGATATTTTGCAACTATTAAGTCCTGTGAAACTTCCCCTTATCATGATGAAATATCATGTTACATGTCTCCTGCACTCCCCCCCCCCCCACACACACACTCTCTTCATTCCCCATATATCCAATTTCTCGGAATCAAAAATGATACATCTAAAATTGACCTTACATTAGAGGTAATCTAATATAACACCTTAAAACTGTAGTTAAAGAAATTCTCAGAATGTTGGTATGGCTACACAGTTAATAAATGGAAAAAATGAGCTTAGAACTGGAATCCCTAGATGATTATCAGTTGATCACAACAAAACAAATATCCTTGATGCTTTAAAAACTTGAAGGAAGATAGGTTCACCACTATCACCTCTAAGTAATCTCCCCTTGAGATACTAATTCTGCATGTAACTGCCACATCTGGATTTTATGTAATGTGTCCATTAATCATAGTGTATTTGGTCTTAAAATAAAGGTAATTCTTTTACTTTATCTTTTTTCATTTCTTTGGGTTCTGTCACAATATTCCTGTGGCTAGTCACACAATTCTAAATCATTCCCTCAGTAATGATCAATTAGTAGAGAATATAAAGATCCTTTGAGTTTTTATATATGATGAAAATTCCTTTTTTTAATTGTTTACTTAAAATTCATCACAAATGTACTTTTGCCTATTTTGTATTATGTCATCTCCCCTTTATTTGTCAATGCCAATTGGATTTCTTTTATTGTGAGAATGTCACAAAAAATCCCCCAACAATGCTACAGTCATCTGTGAACTTAATGATAAATCTTTGCACCATCATCCAAAAATGTATACGGATTTTTCCCCTTTAATACTGATCACCAGACATATTTGTTGTATATAACCTTCTACATTAAATCTGAAATATAGTCTATTGTTCTTCATCTTGATTTGTCCCTACCTACCTAAGGATCTAGACTATATTGTCCTAGCTTGTTGATAACAATGTCATAAGGGTAAGTGCCTTTCAAATCCAAATATATAATCTGGATGGCTTTCCTCACTATTTTTTTTAAATAAATGCAATAACTCTGTCATGGAAAGGAAATGAAAATCAATGGATTCTAGATCTTTATATATTAAATATTTGGGCTACAAATTGCAGGGTGAGGTTTTTGAGAATTGTTGCATTTAGCAGAATTGTTTAATTTCATTCTCTAAAGTCAAGGTCTTTAAAGTCATCCCTACCTATATCATCCATGTTGAATTATGTTGAACATTGTAGGTAATTTTTGCATAACAATTCATTATGACAATAAAAGTATGTTGCATTAGATAGATCTTCTATTAACAGATTTTATAATTCAATAAAGTAACTCAATTCTTTGTGTTTACTTTTGAACTCTCATGAGTTGATTCTCCAAATAAGTTTGGTGGAAGGAAGGATTAGAGAGGTTTAAGAAGAAAAGTGAGAAGGTTAAAAGAAAGGAAAGAAGCCAGAAGGGAAAGAAGGAAAGAAAACAATAGGAACAGAAGAAAAAGGCAGAGTGAAGAAAGGATTGTTCTTCAATTTTAAGGATTGTATCTGCTAAATCCACTTCTTTATCAAAGCATCTAGATAAGAAAGACTCCTTTCACATTTTGAGTCTGAATATTTCCATAGTATTAAATACTATTGTATTTAATTTTGTTATCAATAATTGATATAACCAACATTATATAGCATAATGATTTATTTAATTCATTCTACACAAATTGCCAATACTTTCTAAATATGTTTCTTAATTTGAATGTTATTATGAAATGGATACATTAATAAACTTGGCAAATCTATTAATTTTGAAGAAACAAAATCAGTTCTTTTGCTTTAATTGCATATTTACTTGTCATATCTTTGCCCACATAGGGAAAGATATTAACAGTGAAAAACCAATTCTCCAGATGCAAAATTCAAAGTGCAGGGCATATTTGCAACATTTCAGGCTGCTAAGGAATTATTGGAGCCCCAAAGGCAATTAAAGAGATCACTATGGAATCCCCAAATTGTAAAGGTCGCATTGTTGATGTTGTGGTTTTCAATAGCTTTCTGCATTTACTTTCACACTACTATATTTGCTCAGAGAACCTTAAAGCATTTTCTATACATTAGTACCCTCAATCATCTGACCTTTGATAAATCAATTTCAGAGAAGTAACATAGCTGAGAGTATTAAAACAACTGAGGTAAGAGGCAGAATTAGACAGAATGTGTGCTTGTATTATATTTCTTTCTTTAAAATTTCAAGCAACTAAATCAAATTGTGTCAATCCTAAAAGGAAACTTATATCATATGTTATGGAAATATTTTCTGAGCAGATATGTTAAAACCACATATTCTGTTAGCTCCAAAGTATACCCTTAGAAGTTCATATTGCAGTAATCAAAGTGATTCCTGGTTTGCTGTATATATGTTACATACTACTTTGCACCATAGTCTAATATATTATAATAAAGTACATCATAAAAATGGAAAAATTGATTCAGAAATATGAGCTTATAAGGAAGGAATACATATGGTTTTAATGTAAAAGCAAACAAACGTGAGCCCAAATGTCTCACTACTTTGTAGATTTTTTTAAATGACCTATTCTTTACCTATATATCTAACCATGATGATACTATCACTAAATTATTTGTTTAACTTACATCTCATATTCTCTTTTTTACCATCTTATTTTTTTGCTTAATGAAGAAAAAGGCAGTGATGTCATTTGACCATAGGTAGATGGCACAATTTAAACCATTTCCATTAAGGAAAAAGAAATGTAGGGAGAAAAAAAAATAAAAGGCAACATAATATAGTGGACAGAATACTGGAGTTGGAATCAGGAAGATCAAGTTTCAAATCTTACCTCAGAGACTTTCTAACTGTATATTTTCATTTCTACCAAGTTGCACTCCTTCAGACTTTGCTACCATGCTAACTTCTTCATCCTAGGCCCTGAAATTTTGCACTCCAAAATTGTCCCCTTGAGTCTCCTCTGAGTAGATGGCTTTTCCTAGAACTTCCATTAAAAGAGGATGACCAAGCCAGCTATTTCTTCATTTTTTTCTAGGCTATATTTCCCCAGACTGTTCCATCATACTCCCATATTAAGTACTGTCCCTCTCTCCTCCTACCTTCCCTTTCAGCTTCCTTTTGTTTGTCCTATTAGAACAAGTTGATTTAGGACAGCTGCTGACTTTTTTTGTTTGTTTTGTTTTGATGCTTTTTTTTTCCTTCTTTAAGAAATGCTGGACTGACTGAGTAATCTTAGGCTTGTTCCTTAAAAGGGCATTAGTTTTCTTATTTTAAAAACTAAGTATTTGGACTTGATGACCTTTAGGGTTTATTTCCAGTTCTACATCTATGATCCTTAAAGCAATTGCCAGTTTTCTATGAAAACCTTATTTCTATAACAAGAAAATAGTATTTCTCTTACATCTATGCTTAGTAGATGAAGCATAGAATGTCATGAAAATTCCTCTAATTTTCATAAAGACAGTAAGCTATTAACAAGAGTTGAGCATTTGGGAATGGTGAAGTGACTTTGGTAATCCTTCTTATGAATGTCACCCCACCCCACCCATGCCCATGTGTTTCTGTTTTAAGCTGGAAACCTAATACTGATCTCTTTTATTCTTTCTAACCCCACTGACTAGTTGATATATTTGCCTAACCCCAGAATCTGGACTGAGTGTGAGCCCAAGTCTTTCTACCTGCCTTTACTTAGACATTTAATGAACACTTTTGAACTTGGATTGCATTGTCACGAGAATTAAGCCTAATATAGCAAGAAGTTAGGTTTTTTTCTTATTTTGTTTTGTTTGTTTGTTTGTTTGTTTTTTAAGTTTGGTTTGGTATGGTTTGATTGTCATTGTTGCTTTTGTCTGAGAGCTAATTCATGACCTACCACAGTGTCAACTGGAAGCACTTTGTTTGGATTTCATCTTCCTTAACTAAGTCCAGGCATTTAAAACTGGCCATAAGGGACACTATACTTCAATTTCTGGATCATGTGTGAATTATATAGATTGGCACAATTTCACTCAACACTTCAGCATAATGACAGTTCTCATCAAGGCACAGACTCTTAGTTAAGCTAACAAATAATTATCCTTCATAATAGAACGCCAAATGAGACCCTAATTAATTTGTTAATAACTGTTCCCTATTTATAGACATTAGTCCCCTTTCTCTTTTTTGCAGTTACACACAAACTGTTCTTTTTTTTTTTGCAGTGGGATTTTTTTTCAGATAAAATCTAGGGCCAAAACAGTATTTGTATATAAACACAGATGGTTTCTAGGTTACCTTTTCAAAAATTGTTTTCTACCAATAAAAAATGGCTTTGTTGGTCTTAGAGAAAAAGTTGATTCACTGTCTTTTAAGACTGACTTTATTTTTTTTCTTTTTTCCTAGCCAAAAGCTAGCATTGCATGTCAATGAAAAAAAAAGGTATCTTTCTAAAGAGAAAACAATAGGTTTCCTATATACTACTTAAAGGGGCCACTGGCTTTCCCAAAATTGTATTCATTATGGACATGTTGTTTTGTAATAACTGCTTAACAGTTTGTAGTCTGCAATGAATAACAGAAAACCTTTTGTACAGGTGCCTTTCTAACAGAAGTAGTCTCTTGGACAGATTTCAACATATATCTTTAAAATGTATCTCCATGAAGTAGAACAGGGGGAGGGCTAGTAGGGAGGGAAAGAAGTGTTGAAATCAAAACATTTTTCCTTTAGAAAATGAGCTTTGATACAAGCAGTTAAACCAGGTGTGTCATTCAGCATCCTCTCAGTAAGTTTCATATTCAAAAGAATATTCTATATTCTTATAGAATATTCTATAGAATACTTATAGAAGTATTCTATATCTTAGAAAGCCACCACATAATACTACTTTTAAACTGAGCAAATAATAGATTTTCTTTCAAATATGAAGGACAAATTTTTAAATTTTCATAAAGCAATGGTGTCATGAAAAAGAAGGGGGTGGAAATTGACTGACCTCAGCCTAATGAAAATAATTACCTTTCCCATACCACCACCAGGAGTGGGGAGAGGTGGATGGATATTGAATGTAAGTTTGCTTGAGTTTGTTATTGTTGTTGTTGCTTCAATGAGTCCTGAGGGAAGGAACTACAAAGTTAGGCTATGTTGTCTTTTTTTTTTTTTGATGGATTTCTGTATTCTGCTATGAATATTCTTTTGTAAAGAAATAACATTCGCTTTTTGATTTTCAGTTTTATCAATTGAGAAAAGTTAATGAATTCTTAAATCATTTGATTTGAGTTTATTTGACTTTTGAGGGACTATGAGTTATAATAGCGAAAAGTCAGAGTGGAATGTATCAAAGATAATTAATTGAGTATGCTCTTACCAAGTCAGAATCTTTGTTTGCCTTAATCTACTGGAGAAGAAAATGGCAAAGAATTCCAGGATTTTTGCCAAGAAGATGTCATGGAAAATATGATCTATGGGGTCATAAAGATCAGACAGAACTTGAGAGAAAAGAGGCATCTAGTTGGTTAATTCCCTTTCTGCCCTATGTCTAAAAAATTAATTTCCTAGATCTTGGGCATTTAATCTATATAGTCTGTATGACCCAGAATATTATCTATTTGAGACTTTTAGTAACAATTAAACTTTATCAAAATACAAGAGCTAATCTGTCAATAGGACCTGAACACCTGCTTCCACTGACTAACTAATTAACCATAGGTGTCATTCTAAATGACTTTAATAGTTGCTAATTGTATTTAAAGCTGAATGCCATAAATGAAATATAAATTCACGTGAAACATATGTAAAAAAGTTTTGTTTTGTTTTGTTTTGTAAGGTTATATATTTAAAGCTGAAATGGGCTTTAGAGAAAACCATCCATTTTTAGGGTGTTTTTATTTAAATGATTTCCAGAGAAATTAAGTAGTTTGTTCAAATAGATTTCAGAACATGTGGCCCATAATAAAAAAAACATTAGATGTTTCTCTTCTTGAGACTTCCAGGAAGCTTACAGTGAAAGCTTGAAAGAAAAGTACCATTCCTTCCCAGAGAGTTCAATATAGACCTTATTCATGGAATATTTGTCTAAAAGTAGAATGTTGTAATTGCTTCTACTTTGTTTGACTGATTTTTTTTATAAGTTTAAGTGGATTTACCTCTATAATCTTCACAAGAAGTATCCCTACTGGCAAGTTTAACCAAGTGAAAAGCCTTTGTTGTATTCTACTTAAAAATATTAAGGTATCTTTGTAAAATTTTGGAATAAACTGAATCTGGGAAAGATCCTGAAATGTACATGAAGAATCTTCAGTCTTTATGAAAGAACTAACCAAGATGCTAGAATTATATCAGAAAGACTTAACAACTTAATAATGAGATATCATTTTATTTATTTTGAAATTTACCACTCATGTGGTATTAGACCAGTTATTTAATTTCCATGAGCAACAATTTCTTTGCCTGTAAAATGAATAACTTAGACTATCTGGTCTCCTTTTTGTCATGAAAAATACCTCTATTGATATTTTGGGATAAATAGGACCTTTAAAAAAATTTCCTTGGAATACTAACCCCTTCATATTGCAAAATAGGGAGAGTGAGGGAGTTTAAATGATTTGTCTTATGTTATTAAACCATTCCAGCATAACTTGGAATCAATTTTTCCTTTCAATTCCAAACACTTTATTGCTTTGGCATAGAAATGTTTAAAGACCAGACATGATTATTTTCATTTTCAAAAAAATAAAAGTCAATAGGATATTCTGAAAATTAGTCAAAATACTAGCTTGTGTATATCTGCTTCTATATTTTAGGAACTCTATATTATATGGTATTACCTTTAGGAAAAAAAAACAAAAAATAAAAACATAACCCTGTACAATGCTAGTATTTGACAGATCTGATTACATCATTGTCCTGATAAAAGATCTTCAATAACTTTGTGCTTCCTATAGGATAAAATTCACACTCCTAATCTTTGCATTTAAAACTCTATACAATCTAGAGCTAGCCTATCTTTTTTATTTCATCTTATTCCCCTCTGATATTCCACGTTTCACCCAAATTGGCCTAATAACCCCGTCCAAATTTCAGTATTCCCTCATTCTATTTCTGAACTGCCTATATGTATAGACCTAAGGTAGACTTCCTTTTTGATATTCTCTCTTAAACTCAGTAGCTTACACTAGGATATACTTCCTGTCATCTTCTGTATTAGAGTTATTTTGATCCTCACAATTGCTAATATCTTCCTACCACAAAATACCATCTGTATATTTTATATTTACATGTTGTCCTTCCCAAATAGAATATAAGCTTCTTCAGAGCAGGAACTATTTCATTTGTTCTTTATATTCCATCTAACAATGCAAATCAAAAACTCTTTTGGAATTTATATCTTTAGAGATTTCCCTAGGAAATCAAGTCAAAATGTGTCTGGAGAAATTCATTTCTCATGGTAATGAGGTCCTCTATAAGGAATGAAAGTCAGGACAAGAAAACTTTTACTAATGAATTGATCACTTATAAAATTAATCATCACAGAATGAAGATAAAGCTTTCTATAGTCATATGGAAAAATGCTCTAAATCACTATTAATTAAACAAATGTAAATTAAAACCACTCTGAGATACCAATTCATATCTTTCAGATTGACTAATATGACAGGAAAAGATAATGATAAATATGAAAGGGAATGTTGGAAAACTGGGACATCTATGCATTGTTGCTGGAGTTGTGAACTAATCTAGCTATTCTAAAGAGCAATTTGGAACTATGCCCAAAGGGCTATCAAAGTGTACATACCCTTTGATCCTTCAGTGCCATTACTGGGTCTGTATCCAAAGGAAATCATAAAGAAAGAAAAGGACCCACATGTGCAAAAGCATTTGTTGCAGCTCTTTTTGTGATGGTAAAGAATTGGCAAATGAGTAGATATCCATCAATTGGAGAATGGCTGAACAAGTTGTGGTACATGAAGGTAATGGAATATTATTTTTCTATAAAAAATAATGAAAAAACTGATTTTAGAAAGGTCTGGAAAGATTTGCATGAATTGGTGCTGAGCAAAAAAAGCAGAACAAGGAATACATAGTACATAGTAACAGCAACTTTGTCCAATGATCAACTATGAAAAACCTGGTTCCTCTCAATAGTCCAGTGATTCAATGTAATCCCTGTAAACTTTGGATCAAAAATGCCATCTGTATCCATAAAGAGAACTATAGAGATTGAATGTAAATCAACACGTTATGTTCACTTTTTTTTTCTTTCTTTTTTCTCATGTGGTTTTTTTTTCCTTTTGTTCTGATTTTTCTCTCCTAACATGGTTCATAAAGAAATATGTATTAAAAGGTTAATATACATGTCAGAAAAATAAAACAATAATTTAAAAAAAGAAAAGATAAAAACTCATCACTTTCTATCCAAATAATTACTCTATTTGCTATAAATAAATGTTGAAGATTATATGGAATTGAACTGGAACACCAAAAATCACCTCAATTTTTTGTTCTCACTCTCCAAAATTTGAAATGGAAATAACAACAAAAACAATAATAATTGTCATTATCTAAGTGTTTTATAATTCATATTTACATGTGATTTGTATGGTTGTTGTTATCCTTGAATAATGCTATTTACATGTGAATGATATGTTTGTTGTTATCCTAGAATGGTATTAGGTAATGTGTGTGTGTGTGTGTGTGTATGTATAATATTAAGATAATATATCCAAAGAGAGATATATCTCATTATTAATGCTTTATTAAATACCATTTGAAACTAGCATAAGACTTGAGATTATTTACCACTGAACTGAAATGTAATATAAATATTTTATTGACTTCATCCCAGTAAACACATGGATGAGGGGTAAGGGTGGGCCTTGTAAAATTTAATAGAATTGTAAAATAAGTAAGTACGTATTTGTGGTTTTACATCTAAAAATGTAAATTAAATTAATCATCATTCAAATATTCTTCCTCATTTAATATAGGAATCAATTCCAGCTATCTTTGTTTATTGAATCGATATGTTTCTTAGTCAGTTTCTTTTTTGATAAAAAAATCTTAAAAATAATACTTTGGATTTTAAGGGATTAACTAAGGAGCTTGGAAAAATGATGAAGTCCCTAAGTAATTTAACAACACTATTTGTGATGGTGCTTTCAAAGCTACACCTGAAGTAAAGCTTGTCAAGCCCAAATAATAACAATTCTAAATTTATTTCATTACATTTCTTTTTCAGTTTTCAAAAGAGTCCCTAACTTTTCCTCAGTTATTAACTATAAAATGTGAATCCATATTCTAAGTAGATTTACTTAAAAGACCTTTTTCCAGTATCAGTTAACCTCAGATAGCAAGGACTTTTTGTACTAGATAAATACTTGTTAATTGAATAAAAAAACTAAATATTGGACAGAACATTTCATTTCCTTTTCTTAAACAAGAAAAAAAGAGAGATCTGGGGCGAGAAAAATCAATCTGGTTCAAATATCAACATCTGTCAGGTTAAATAGTTTGAATGAATGAGTTAATTAAAAAGAATTTATTAAAAGTTTACTTGTACCAAAATCTATGCTTAGCATTGAGAATATGAACATAACATGATATCTTCTCTGTTCTTAAAGAGCTTATATTCTAATGGAAGAGAAAGCATATCTAGGGGAATAGTGGCAAAGGAAAGGACCTGAGGTTAAGGATGACATAAAGATATTAAGTGAAACCATTGGTCAATGGTAATGTTGAGATGATCACAGTTCTCAGAGCAAGAGATATAAAGGGAAAAAAGGTATAGCATATACTCAGAGCCACAAGATATAAAGTGGCCAGTCAGTCATCAAACATTTATGAAATGCTTACTATGTTCTAGATAATACATTAAGTATTGGAAACACAAAGAGAGGTGAAATACAATCCCTATTTTTAAAGAGAGCCCAGTCTCATGGGGTCAAGATAAAAATGAGGACCATCAAGCCCAGGTATTACAAGGTCTTTTGACTAATCTTCACTCAGGCAAACTTCTGATTGTTTGGTTTAAAAGAATAGAAAAGTAGTGGAGCAAAGGTGAGGAAAAAGATAAAAAGTTTAATCCTATGTCAATCCATAACATAATATGTCATATGTATGACTGATAACTTTTTTAAATTATAAATAAAAATTTAATGAATGATGTCTCTTTCACAATCAGTCCCAAATAAAACAAAAATTCACTTGATGAATATATCAGACTCTCCAGATCTCCTGGCAGAAATATCACCAGAGAACATCTTTATTCATGTTCAAAATTTTTGAGCAGCATTTAGAAGGATATTCATTTATATTTTCTTGAACTTCTAGATTTTGATGATTTAATGTTACTTATCCTCCACAAGATTCAATTTTTACTTTTATTATGTTATTATGATAAGAATACTCAGCCTTTAAAAATACAAAAAAAAAAACCCACATAAGCTTAGTAATTATAATAATTGTTTCAGAGTTGTTGTTAAGTAATTTCTAACTCTTTGTTGACCCCATTTAGATTTTTCTTGGAAAAGATACTGATACGGTTTGCCATTTCCTTTTCCAGATCATTTTCAAATAAGGAACTGAGGCAAACAAGTAATGGTTAAACACATGATGATACATGAGCAAAATGAAATCTTACTGCTATCTAATAATGAGTATGATGAATATAGAGAAACATTGGCATCACATGAACTGATGCAAAATTAACTAAGCACTAGGAGAATGAAAAAGATTACAATTGTGTAAATGGAAATAACAACAAAAACCCAAACCTTCATGCGCTAAAATTATAACCAAGCTTGGCCCCAAAGAAAATACATGATAATGTACTTCCTAACCTTCTTTAGAGAGTCATAAAGACTATGGACATGAAACTTTACGTATATTAGACATAGTGAACTTATTGTTTAGTTTTACTGAACTCTTTTCCTCCCTCTAGTTCTTTGTTATAAGGTCAAAGAGGGAAAGAAGAGGAGTATATTAAGACATGGAATTTATATGAAAACAAAAGCTGCAATAAAATGATTTGTCTCAGTTACCTTTATTTTGAATTAGTGAGCTACTGTCTTTTTTCCCCTTTGGTTACCCAATATTTATGCTAGGCACCTAGTTTTAACTGCTCTTTATTGCTGTACTAAACCTGAGATAGTAGAAAAAAAATGTTAAACACAGTAAAGTCTTTCACAACACAATGCCCAATAAAATTGCAATTCATATATTTAATGCATGAATGTTTATATGTATATATGTGTGTGTGTTTATAGGAAGGAGGGCAGGAAGAAAGGAAGGAAGGAATGAAGAAGGAAGGGAAGAAAGGAAGAAATAGAGAGTGGAAGGGAAAGGGAAGGAAGGAAGGAATGCAAGAATGAAGGAATGGAGGAAGGAAAGAATGGAGGAAGGAAAAGAAAGAAAGAGAATGAATTAATATTTCACTGCAAAACACTCCAAGAGTCTTTACAATAATAGTAAAGGCATATGCTGCTGAAATAAAGCATATTTATTTAGAGCACAATTTCTTAGGTGGTAGTACAATGAGATAAAAAATATGCTGACTTCAGAGTCAGAAGACCTAGATTTGAGTTTTACCTGTGACATATACTGAACATGTAGCCCTCAGTAAGTTATTTAATCCTTCATTGTCCCATGTACCTTTAGAGGTGGAAAAATTGGAGATTTTCATCCTTAGAATTTCCCAATGAGGTAATATATCTGGACCAAAAAAAAAATTAAAGTCATTCACTAAGTGAATGGCAAATCTTTAATAAAGTATATTGCAAAAAATGTGAACATTACTAAGTTGAAGCTTCTGATGTTACTGCTTAGCTTAGAATTCCAATCTTAAGATTTTCAATCTTGCTTCTTTCATCCATGTATGATATTCTTGCTGAGGCATCTGCTGCCAAATGAGCTAAACTTATAAGGCATATTAAACAATTAAAAATGAAGACTTGGAAACACTTCAAATTTTATAGCAATGGGCTCCTTTCATAAAATCATAGATTTACAGCAGAATCAGAACTTCAAGGAGAGAGTTAAAATATTTGTTCAGGATCACTCTCCTGGGAAGTTGTTTTGTTTGTTTGTTTTTGCTGAGGCAATTGGGGTTAAGTGACTTTCCCAGGGTCACACAGCTAGGAAGTGTCAAGTGTCTGAGTTCAAATTTGAACACAGGTCCTCCTGACTTCAGGGCTGCTGCTCTATTCACTGAACCACCTAGCTGCCCCCTTAGAAATTTCTGAGGCAGAATTTGAATCCAGGATTTCCTGACTCTCAGTCTCATGCTTTCACCATTATATCACCCTGCCACTTCATTTTTCCTTTAAGTTAGCTTTAATGACTTCCCACTCACTTCATTTTAGTTTCCTTCATTACCAGAGTTCATATTTGCCCTTGGGGAAAGTAGTAAGAGATACATAAAACTGATTTTTTTTTTTGAAAAGGACCCCCTCCTTTTTTTTTATTTTTTTTTATTTTTTATTTATTTATTTATTTTTTATTTTTCAATTTTTTTTATTTGCATAACCTATGTGTGGGTAATTCTTCAACAATAACCCTTACATAGCTTTCCGTTACAAATTTTTCCCCCAACTCCCCACCCCTCCCCTAGATGGCAGGATATCCACTAC
>JAJPUD010014304.1:0-41091 GCA_023553655.1 Myrmecobius fasciatus
ACAAAATAAACAAGAAAGAAACTAGGGAGATAAACCAATTGTTAGAAAAGTTAGGTATGATAGATCTATGGAGAAAGTTGAATGGAGACAGTAGGGAGTTTACTTTTTTCTCAGCAGTCCATGGAACCTATACAAAAATTGACCATGTGTTAGGGCATAAAAACCTCAAAATCAAATGCAGAAAGGCAGAAATAGTAAATGCATCTTTTTCACATCATGATGCAATAAAAATCACATGCAATATAAGGCCAGGAGAAAATAAACCAAAAGTTAATTGGAAATTAAATAATCTAATCCTGAAGAATGAATGGGTGAAAGAGCAAATCATAGACACAATCAATAATTTCATCCAGGAGAATGACAATAAAGAGACAACAGACCAAAATTTCTGGGATACAGCCAATTGCCCTTATAAGGGGCAATTTTATATCTCTAGATGCTTACTTGCATAAAATAGAGAAAGAAAAGATCAACGAATTGGGCTTATTATTAAAAAAAAACTATAAAAAGAACAAATTAAAAACCCTCAATTAAATATCAAATTGGAAATTCTAAAAATAAAAGGAGAAATTGATAAACCCAAAGACCCCAGCTTTGGGGATAAGTACTCACTATTTGGCAAAAACTGCTGGGAAAATTGGAAACTAGTGTAGAAGAAATTAGGGCTTGACTCACATCTAACACAACATACCAAGATAAGATCTAAATGGGTTCATAATCTAGATATAAAGAGTGATATTATAAGCAAATTAGAGGAACATAGGATAGTTTACCTCTCAGACCAGTGGAGATGGAATAAATTTATATCCAAAGAAGATTTGGAACTTTTAACTGAATAGCAGAGAGATAATTTTGAATATATTAAGTTAAAAAGTTTTTGTACAAGCAAAACTAATGCAGACAAGTTTAGAAGGGAAGCAACAAATTTGGAAATCATCTTTACATTTAAGGGTTCAGATAAAGGCCTCATTTCTAAAATATATAGAGAATTGTCTCATATTTATAAGAATTCAAGCCACTCTCCAATAGATAAATGGTCAAAGGATATGAACAAACAATTTTCAGATGAAGTTAAAACCATTTCTAGTCATATGAAAAGGTGCTCCAAATCACTATTGATCTGAGAAATGCAAATTAAAACAACTCTGATACACACCTGTCAGATTGGCTAAAATGACAGGAAAAGATAATGACGAATGTTGGAGGGGATGTAGGAAAACTGGGACACTGATACATTGTTGGTGGAACTGTGAACGGATACAACCATTCTGGAGAGAAATTTGGAACTATTCTCAGAAAGCTATCAAACTGTGCATACCTTTTGATCCACCAGTGTTTCTATTGGGCTTATATCCCAAAGAAATCTTAAAGGAAGGAAAGGGACCCACATGTGCAAGAATGTTTGTAGCAGCCGTTTTTGTAGTGCTAGAAACTGGAAACTGAATGGATGCCCATCAATTGGAGAGTGGCTGAACAAATTATGGTATATGAATGTTATGGAATATTACTGTTCTGTAAGAAATGACCGGCAGGACGATTTCAGAGAGGCCTGGAGAGACTTGTATGAACTGATGCTGAGAGAAATGAGCAGAACCAGAAGATCATTATAGATGGCAACAATACTATATAATGATCAATTCTGATGGACATGGCTCTCTTCAACAAGGAAATGTTTCAAACCAGTTCCAGTTGTTCAGGAAAAAAGGTCATATACATCCAGAGAGAGAGGCATGAGATATGTACTACAACATATCATTTTCATGCTCTATATTTATGATTGCTTGCATTGGGTTTCTTTTTCAGATATTTTTTGTTCATGTAGATACGATTGTTCTTGCACAGCAAGATAAGTATGGAAACATGTATACATATATTTGACTTGTCAAATATTTTAATATAATTAACATGCAGTGGACTTCCTGCCATCTAGGGGAGTGGAGGGGAAAAGGGGTGGAAATTTGTAATGGAAAGCTTTGTAATGGTCAGTGTTAAAGAACTACCCATACATATATTATGCAAATAAAAAGCTTTAATAAAAAAAAGAAAAGAAAATCTGACTGTGACAGATTCCCTCCTAAAGCCGCCTATACCATTTTGGAAGACACTAATAGAAAGAATTCTTGTTTTATGTAAGTGGACTCATGGAGACTCAGTGACTAGAACCATGAACACACAGTCACCCAGAATATATTATGGACTCAGTCTTTTCTCACAGGAGCCAGAATTGCAGATTCAGTCCTGAGAATTCCCAGCAAAGCCCAGAGGAGATCTGGGTTGCCCAGAGTAAATCATTGAAAAAAAAATGAATTAAACAAGCAAGCAAAACAGAAAGTTATTGTGAACCCAGAAATGTTCAAGGCACAAACTAATGAGATAAAAATACTTCCAAAATACAACACAGCTTACCCACAAGATCAATCAGAATTTTTAGAATAAATAACACAAGGGTTTTTTTATTGAAATTGAATTATAAATGAAATGAGAGTGATGGGGAATGTTAGAAAAAAATAAAAATTATATGAGAGAGACTTGTAAAAGAAAATTAACAGCTAACCCCAAGAAATAAAATCTTACTAATTAATCAAGTAACACACTTCCTAAAAATTAGAATGAATCAAAAAGAAGTTAATTCCATGATTAATAAAAATATTAAAATGAAAGACTCAAAAAATAAAAGAAAATGTAGTTTCTCATACCAAAAATAACTCCCCTGAAAAATAGGTCAAGGAGAGATAATTTTATAATCATTGGACTACAATCTAAAAGCTATGGCAGTACCACCACCACTATCATCACATACATACACACAAAAAAAAAACTTAGACATCATAAATTATGAACAAAATTGCTCAGATCTCTTAGAATCAGAGAGCAAAGTGAAAATAGAAAAAATCCATCAATCATATTCTCAAAGAAACTTGAAAATGAAAATTCCAAGGACCATAATAGTCAAAATTCAAGCCTTTCAAATTAAAAAAAAAAATTTTAATCCTTACAGAAAGTTCAAGTACTAAGAAATAACAGTCAAAATCACATAAGATATTTTAGAGGGGTGGGAGGTCAAACAGTGCTAAGAGGCAGAAGCAGAGAAAAATGGTATATGAAGGTAATGGGATATTATTCTTCTATAAAAAATGAACAAGCTGATTTTAGAAAGGCCTGGAAAGATTTACATGAACTTATGTCAAACAAAACAAGCAGAACCAGAAATACATTGTACAAAGTAACAGTAAGATTGTGTGTTGGTCAACTGTGAAAGATATGGTTCTTTTCAGTGGTTCAGTGATCCAAGGCAATCCCAATAAACTTTGGAGAGATTACTGCTAAGTGAAGTAAGTAGAACCAAGAGAACATTGTACACAGCAACAGCAAGACTATATGATAATCAACTCTAATGAATTTACTCTTTTTGACAATGAGGTGATTCAGGCCAATTCCAATAAACTTGTGATGGAGAGAGCCATCTGCGTCCAGAGAGAGAACTATGGGGACTGAATATGGATCACAGCATAGTATTTTCATCATTTTTTGTTTGCTTGCTTTTTTTCTCATTTTTGTTTCCTTTTTTGATTTGATTTTTCTTGTGCAGCATGATAAATGTGGAAATTTGTTTAGAAGAATTGCACATGTTTAATCCTTTATTGGTTTACTTGCTATCTAGGGGAAGGGAGGAGGGAAGAGAGGGAAAAAAATTTGAACACGAGATTTTGAAAGGGTAAACGTTGAAAACTATCTTTGCATGTGTTTTGAAAATAGAAAGTTATTATTTTTACTGATACTCCATGAGACTTTATGCTATCTATCCCTCACACATGGAATGTTCTCCATTTATACTCTACCTCTTGATTTTCTTGTCTTTCATCAAGATTCACTTCAAATCCTGCCTTCTATGGGAGTCCTTTTCTTGATCTGACACTGCTATTGTCTTCCTTATGAGATGACAAATTGTAAGAGCCAGCTTCCCTTTTTATCCTCATCATACTCAGTCTCTATCCCACAGGCCATGGAAATATATGTTTGGCTTTATGTCTGCTCCAGGTATTGTTCCAGGTATTTTAGGAACTCATATATCTCTCTCTTTAGATGTTGAATTTATGAAACTTTCAAATAATTCCAGAACTTTAGAACTGGAATTATGTTTTATGATTATATAATCTAATACCTTCATTTTACGGATGGAGAAATTAAGGCCCAAAAGGATTGTCCGCAATTTCATAAGAAGATAGGGATAAAAATTAGGTGTTTTTCTGCTATACTTCTGAGCCCAAGAGCCTTTCACCTTCAGGTAAATCTATACTTTGGTCCTCATATTCAAGAAGATGACAAAGATGAGGTGCATTGAAAAGAATATTTTTATTTCCAGGGAAATAAAAACAAATCCACCATTCACAAAGAGAATTCCAGTTTAAGAAACAGAACAGAAGGAGATAGTCCCTGAGGATACCCAGCAAGAGACCCAGGGATTATTAAATTCAAACCTCAGTTTAAATTGAGTGTCTTCAAAGACATCTTATCCATGTACTAGATTATAACTCATCAAAGATAAGAGAATCATGAATCTGTAATGAGAAAAGAAAAAAGACATTTTATAATAACGTTCATATTGCCATTACATCCTAATCTGTGTATGGGCTTGGCAGTCAATTTTTGCCTAAATTCAATCTTCAGTTTATGTTTATTGCCTATATTCAAAGAAGGCCCAGATTCAGGGATTATGCTGTGGCTGAGTTAAAAACTAATTTTTTTTTCCCCTGGGCTCAAGGCTTAGTCAGTCTATAACCAAATTCAAGGCTAAGCCTATAGCAAAGATTACTGTAAAAACCTGAGACCAGACAGAAATTGATCTGTAACTAGGGTAAAGACTCATTCTATAGCTGTGAAATAAAGACACTAGTGGATTCATACTAGAATGGAATCCTGGCCTCATTTGCTCTAATGGACCTACTAGCCAGAAATTCTGACCATCGCTATGTTGAGAGATGAAGATTCTGTGGTTCCTTGAGAGGAAGGACCTTTCTTCTTCAGGATTTTGTGAAGAAAGTAAAATATTCTTACTTGTTAGGTGGGAAAGATTAGGGTATTCATCAGCGTGAAACTGCAAGGGTATCCACAGGTTTCTCAGTTTTAAGATTGTCTAAAAGAAAACACAGAATGTAATATCTAATTAGAAGAAAATTAATTGACAGAATTACAGTAGCCCTAAAGCCTAATTTAGGGAGAAAGTCTGAGGGCAAACAATCAAAACTTCTGAATGATTAGTTAGTCTTTTACCAATGAAAGCTCTCTATTATTATTATTATTATTTCTCTTTCTCTCTGTCTCTCTCTGTCTCTGTCTCTGTCTCTGATGTCAATGTCTCTGTCTCTCTGTTTCTATCTCTGTCTCTCTCTGTCTCTCTCTTCATCCTCTCTGTCTGTCTGCCTGTCTTCTGTCTGTCTCTCTCTTTCTCTCTCTCTCTCCCTCTCTGTCTCTCTCTCTCCATACTCTTTCTCTCTCTTTGTCTCTGTCTCTCTCTGTCTCTTTCTCTCTGTGTCTCTCTCTCTTCAAATTCTCTCTCTCTCTCTCTCTGTGTCTTCTCTCTGTCTCTGTCTGTCTGTCTGTCTCTGTCTGTCTCTTTCAGTAGAGGCAAGGAAGAATTAGGGTTATAGAAGTTAGATATAGATCAGAACTAAAGTACTATCTGGTTCAACTCCATATACCCCTAAAGAGAACCTAACAGCAGCATTTTTATAAATCTTCAAGTTCTATAGATAAAAGAATCATTATTATTACAATCATTCAACAACATAGGAGCTGGGGCTACTGAAATCTAACATGAAATAGCAAGGGGCTAACTGGCCTTGCATGGAATCTCTGCCCCACAGAGTCTGTCCCACCCCCAACAAACTCAAAATGCACAACTAAAAATGGAATTTTCTATGTCCATCACTCTCTATATTCAAAATCTGTTTTCCCACCTTCCTTCCATCTGTCACTTTTCCTTTTTTCCTTCCTTTCTTTCTTCCTTCTTCCTTACTACCTTCATTCTTTTCATCTTTCCTTCCTTCCTTCCTTTCTTCATCAAACACTGAATTCACCCATCCTCATATTATGAATACTTCAGCTAAAACCACCAAATACATATGGCAGTACCCACACTTTGAGCCTCAATCCCCCAAATTGTTCCATTACATTATCATTAACACTTTAGCCTAGCTTTTGATAACTGGTGACACTATAGGACCAGACTTCAATGGGAAAGAGGAGAGAGACAAGCTAAAGTGAACGTCAATATTTGGCTTCTGCCATCTCTGATCAGAGCTTTAAAAAAAAGACAAGAAAAGTATTAAGACTGAAACTTACTTATCAACTCCTGAATTTTCTTGACATCAATGAGGTTTACATACTGTTCTAATACAGGACAGACCTACAAGCCAGAACACAAGATGAGTAGTATACATGGGCAGAAAGTAATTATAATAACAGTAATAATTTGATGGAGTTTTTAAAAGCATATATGCTTGTAGTTTAAGGTTGACTAAGCATTGTCCTTCAAACGATCTTTGAAATAGTACAAGAATTTTTATATAGATTTTACAAAGAAAATTTAAACTCAAAAATGTAAAGGAATTAGCCTTGAGTTATACAACTAGTAAGGCTCAGATTTGATCTCTGAACTAAGCTTTCCAGATTCCAAATACAATGTACATATGTGTATTTATGTGTATTTGTAGATATATGTATTGTATATGCATGCACAGGGGATAAGACACAAGACCTTCAGCTACCTTAAATGGGAACACTTCTGTTCTTCTCATAAGGTTTTGGAGTGACCCCACTTTCGGGGGGGGGGAGTGAAAATAGCAGGCAGCATACATAACAGGGATAATTTAAAAGCAGTATGGAGAAGCAACACCTGAGTCCTACATGATAAAGTTATTGGGAGCATAAGACATTCATCATACCCAAAAGAAAAATATACACAGACTATGGTGGGCTAGCCTTCCCTTGGCAAAGGGTACAAGAATAGCGACTGCTAAAGGAGAATGCTAGTAATACAGTAGAGTGCCAGTCCTGAAGTCAAGAATACTCATTTCCTGAATTCAAATTTAGTCTTACTAGCTGTGTGATCCTGAACATATCATTTAATGCTAATTGCCTCAATTCCTCATCTATAAAATGAGCTGTAGGAGAAAATAGCAAATGACTCCAGTATCTTTGTCAAGAAAACTCCAATAGGAATCACAAAGATTCTGACATAATTACAAACAACTAAACAAAAACAAAGGGCCATGCTGATAAAACTGAGGTACCACCATTTTCCTAATCTCCCATACTTATACCATGAAGTCATTCTTGGCTCCACCCTCTCTTTCTTCCCTCCACACCCCAAAAAATTGTCCCTTTTTTTGTCCTTTTTTATCCACAATATGCCTTTCATCCATCCCTACCTCTCCACTCTAATTTCTGTTCATCTTCTGAGGGTGCTCTTCATAATCATCACACTCCCCTGCTCAAAATTTCCAGTGATTTCCTATTAGTTGTTGTTCAGTCATTTTAGTCATGTCTGTCTTTTAATGATCCCATCTGAAGTTTTCTTGGCAGAGAAATTTTACTATTTCCTTTTCTAGTACAACCCCTCCTCAGCCTGGTTGCAATCTACTTGACCAGCCTTAACCCACAATACACCTTCTGATAAACAGTTATCCCTTCCATATCAAGGGGGTTAGGGTTCTCCCCATGATCTGGAAAATCTGCATAAAATCTGTTTGCCCTCCCTTTATATCATGCAAGACTAAATTATTATATTAAAAGATAAAATATGTTGATAGTATATATTATGTACATATATTTTATGCATTTTTGAGTTACTGAACTTTTTTTGAATTGTCTGCTGGCCTTTGCATGTTTTCTGTGGTTTCTGTAAAACTCCCCCAAAAATTCCTTTTTAATTTTTTATGCCACCCTGTGATATCTCAAAAACATGTTAGGGAAAGTCATGATGTGGAAGGGATAAATGTACTAGACATACTTGAGGGTCTTCCTCTCCCAGATATACATATATGTATATATATATATATATATATATATATATATATATATACACACACACACACACACACACACACACACACACACACACACATATATATATATATGTTTTGACTAGATGAAAGAGGAGATTCTTTGCCTCAATTGCTAACTAGCCTGAATCTGTGAATGGGTGCAGCCTCAGTCAAACTAAGACCTGTGGAACACTTGAGCTTAAAAAGACCAAGGTCTCCCATTGCATTGAGGACCATCTCAGGTTATCCTGATCTATAGCTGGCTATTGAACCTAGATGGCTTTGGAAGGGGAAAGTGAGGCAGGTGATCTTGCACAGCCCTTCCTCACTTAAATCCAGTTCACTTGCAGGTCGTAGCATTATCTCCCTGAAGTCATGGTCCTCTTCAAAAACAAAGGACAAACAACAACAGGCATTTTTCAACCTGATTATATTCCTGCTTTCTTCAACCTCTGTCCTCCATGTCTAGATAGTATTCTTTTTTAGTAATATTTTATTTTTCCAGATATATGTAAAGATAGTTTTCAACATTCATTTTTACAAAACTTTATGTTCCAAATTTTGCTCCCTCCCACCCTTACCTAGCCCCTCCCCAAGACAACAAATAATATGATTTGGATTAAATATGTACAGAGATTATATTCTTTCCTTCCAACCCCATTTCAGGTAAAATTGATCTCTCCCTTCTAAATTTTGGATAACATTTTACCTGACCCTCTTCTCTGTCCAAAATTCCCTTCTTTACCTCTTATCATAGTAGTGGAAAGATAGAAATATATTTAGATAGAGAGATGATAGAAAGATATATGCATGGAAATGGACCATGTTATTTTTTTTATCTCTGTATCCCTAGCATAGACCACAAGGCCCTTGGTGTTAGAAGTTAGTAAAATGTTTCTTGAATTTAATACCCAGAAGAAAATACTCAGGACCTACCTGTTTCTCCATTAAACCAGGAATTATTTTCTTTAGAATACCATTTAAGCCCTCCAATATACGTGCCTGCAAACTTACAGAACTAATAAAAAAAGAAAGTGAGATATAATAGTGTTAGAAGTCATCCAGTGAATATGTCCATAGGCAGATCTGAAGCCAAAAAGTCCTCAAAGAGGGTTATTAGCAATACAAATGACAAAGCATCAATGAACTTTTAAAGAGCAATGTCAGGACCACAGATGTTAAATGGATCAGAGCACCCAGACTATAGCACATCTCAAACAGGACCTTGCTGATATAAGCAGTTAGCATTTACATGACATGGCTTTAAATTTGCTGAATGCTCTCACTTGTCTTTCTTTATAAAAGATCCTGCTTGAGTTTCACATCAACTTTGGAGGAAAGCAAACTCTTATCTTGATTTTACAAGTAGGGGAACTGAGGCAAAGTGAGTTCATACTAGTCAAGGTCACATGGTATGGCAGGGTGGTAAGGTTAATGTCTGGTACCCTGGCTTCTCTGTTCTATGTTATTCTTTTCACTCCTTGCTCTTCCCTTCTCCCATCAAAATCTGCTCTCACAAAAAAACTAAGACCCAGAAGGGGGAGAAACTGTCAGTGCTAGGGGAGGAAGAGTAAGAAACAAATAGAATTGTAAACTTATGAACAAAGCTCTGTTTCTCTCCTCCCTTAACTCCAAATGACAGAAACAAAACCAAACAAATGAAAAATAACGCTCACCTATTCAAAATAGATATTTTTATACTGGTTTGGTCAACAAGGCATTGTCCAAGGAGCACAGAGGGAACACCAGTCTTGTCATTAGTTGCAATTTTGACTTGTATAAGGACATCCAGACTAACCTGTGCTTTGATAAGATCTGAGGTAAAAGGATTTCTGGGGGAAAAAATAGAATTATTGAGACACAGAATCCACAGCTTTATATCTTGTCTACTCTTTCCTTTACCCATAAGTTTACATCACCACACCATTATCTGAATCCATATATTTCCCTTAGAACATGACCCTTCTCTCTAAAATCAAGGGGTTGGATTAGGTGGCCTTTATCAAAAACTGGTTTCACTTACTTTGATTATAATTGATGTTTCTTTTAACAGCATATAATGCCATACAATTTTTTTTTAAATTTTACTGAGGCAATTGGGGTTAAGTGACTTGCCTAGGGTCACACAGCTAGGCAGTATGAAGTGTCTGAGGCTGAATTTGAACTAAGGTTCTCTTGACTTTAGAGCTAGTACTCTACCCACTGCATCACCTAGCTGCCCCACTGTACAAAATTTTAATGTGACTCATTCTCCACATTCCCATAAAAAGTTTACACAATTATAATCAAAGCAAATGAAGCCAGTTTTTGGTAAGGACCAAATCTCATAAATAGGAGGTCTCCTGAAGGCTACCTAATCCAACCTCCTGATTGTAGAGAGAAGAATTATTTCCTTCATACACAAGTTTATATCATTTATATCACTTTCCCATTGTGCTCATCCAGATATTTCCCTTAGCTAGCAATTTACATCACCCAGAAATTGCATTATTTATCCCTTTTTCATGGGATGATGATAGATCACATTGAAATATTTCCTAGCATTAGTAATTATGAGGGGAACTTCACCTATAACTAGAATAAATGAGATCGATTTATATGAAAGGCCCAAATTTGACTGAATATTGATCTGGAAGGCATCTGAAGAGCCTGCTTCAATACCCTCACTTTAGGAGGAAGACTATGCCCCAAAGACAAGAAATCATTTACCTAAAGAGACAGAACAAGGCCTTCAATCAATGTTCTTTGATTTCTCTAATGCTAAATAAGAACTCCACAGTGCCATCACCCATGAAATCTCCTGTTTCCCAATGTGCACTCACATTTTCAAGGCAACTGCTAAATTAACAGGCAGTCTGAGGACGAGACTGTTGCCATCAGCACTCAATTCAGGTTTGATGCTCAGATATACTAAGTCCTGAATCTTTAACCTGCACAGACACCAAAGAAATCATTACAGGTCATTCTTTTCAGAGATAATGATTTGAAGACAGGGAAATAACATGAGACAGAAGAAAGGTTGTCAAATCTCAGAACTAGAAACACTCTCAATTATCAACAAGTAGTGAATTTGTTTTTTGAGGATTTTTCATAATTATTTCATTATAATTGGCTTCCTTTTTAATTCTTTGTATTTTATTTTAGCTAAATAAAGATACAATTCTGAAAAGGCTGCCATTGATGTCCATAACTCAAAAAAAGGCTAAAGTCTGGTTCAATACCATAATTGTATATAAGAAAAAAATGTATTAATTTGAAAGGTCATGTCTGACTCTTTGTGTCCCAATTTAGAGTTTTCTTGGAAAGATACTGGAGTGGTTTGCCATTTCTTTCTCCAGTTCATCTTATAAATGAAAAAACTGAGGCAGACAGGGTTAAGTGGAATGTTCAGGGTCACACAATTAGGAAGTATCTGAGGCCAAGCTTGAACTCAGGAAGATGAGTTTTCCTGATTTCAGTCCTGGCACTGTATCTACTGTACCATATAGCTGCAGCCTCTGGTTCTCTATAATTTCCTCAAATTCTACTACATTCTCTATCCCATATTTATATCCATCCTTCCTGAAGTTTCTGGGGGTTGAAGTCAGATGGAAACTATTGTGGTAGAATCTGTAGAGAGAGAGAGTAGATTCAAACCCTATCACCCCCCCCACCGGGAGCCCCTATCCCTTTCTAAAAGGATAACATTAAACCTAAAGGGCCCAAACTCACCCCAGGAGTTCTGCCACTTTGGAGAGGACAGCATCAACAGTTTTGCCAGCAAGATTCTCAACATCATGTAAAGCAGAGCCCAGTATTTGTCCTATAGGGATAGCCTTCAGTTTTTTCAAATCCTCCAAAAGGTTAAGACTAAGCACTGCCAATAAAACCAATAAAATAATCAATAAATATTTATTGAACACCAACTACCTAGAATGTGGAAGAAGCAAATCATAGATTAAAGAGGGAGCAGTGAAGAATTTAGAAGCAGGTTATTCCAAGAAACTCAGATTAGAAAAATTGAAAGAATTCTCTGTCTTGATAGAAGAAACAGGTAGAGAAATAAGTGTTTCAGAAACTAAAAGCAATTGAAAATACTTAGTTCGTACTTCTTTAAGAAAAGGAACTGGGATTTGCTAGGCTATATTGGAAACTGAGAACAAGAATATGAATCATTCCAAATGCATGATCAGGCAATGCTAGGGTAGCTGGGAGGTACCTAAACAGAACACCAAGCCTAGAGTAAGGAAGACTTTTCTTTCTGAGTAAAAATCCTGCCTCAGATACTTCCTAGTTATATGCTCCTAGATAAGTCATTTAACCTTGTTTGCTTCAGTTTTCTCATCTGTAAAATGAGCTGGAGAAGGAAATGGCAAACCACTCCCAGATCTTTGCAAAAAGAATCAGACACAGATGAACAACAGCAATGCAGGGTACAACTAGAGGAATCCTCCCTCTGTCACTTATTACCTGGGTGATGTTGGGCAAGTAACTTGGGCTCTCTAGACCTTAATTTGTTGTTTATTCATTTTCATTTGAGACCCCATTTGGGTTTGGAAGGTTTGTTGTTGTTGTTGTTGTTGTTGCTTGGCAAAGATACTGGAGTGGTTCACCATTTCTAGTTAATTTGCAGAAGAAACTGAGACAGATAGGTTAAGTGACTTATCTAGGGTCACACAGCTAGTAAGTGTCTAAGGATGGATTTGAATTCGGATCTTCCAGGTCTGGTGGACTATCCACTGTGCCTTCAGCTGGGTCAAACCTCAGTTTCTTATGAAAACTATGATCCTGTAACTAGATGGTTTCCAAGATTCTTTCTAATTCTAAATTTTTTTTACCTACACCTCAGCAGCCTGCTGATAGAGGATCAGCTCTCTGGAGAAAATGTAAGTTCAATATTTCTATGTTTAACAAGCAATATTAAAATTTTCTCCATCACAGTCTTAGTCCAGATAATCAACAAAACAATCAATCAGGTCCTGATCTGTATGGTTTGCAGGTTTCTGAGTTATAAGTGCTCACACTGATAAGTTAAGAGTTGCCTTTCAATTCCAATAGACTTGGGAGGGAAAATGCCAATCTCATCCAAAGAGAGAATGATAGAGACTAAATATAGACCAAAGCATAGTATTTTTCATGTTTTTCTCTTTTGGTCTGATTTTTTTGCACAACATGACAAATATGGAAATATGTTTAAGAAAATTGCAAATATTTAACCTACATCATATTTTTTTCTGGCTTGGGGAGAAGGGAACTATGGGACAAATAGAGAAAAATTTAGAACACCAAGTCTTACAAAATGAATGTTGAATACTATATTTGCATGTATTTGGAAATATAAAATAACAATTAGAAAAAAAGGAATTGCCTTTGAGGCAATTCCAGCACATCCTTGCTAACATCTTTTCCATTCTAAGATCTGATGAGTCTACCATTCTTTTCATTAATCGACAAGCATTTGTTAAGTGCTTACTATATGCCAGGAACTATTTTAATGGCTGGGGATAAAAAGAAAAGCAAAAACACAATCCCTCCTCAGGGAGCTCACATTTTAAAGGAAGAGATAACACCAAAATAATTGTGTATGAACA
Organism: Myrmecobius fasciatus; assembly: GCA_023553655.1. Classification (NCBI taxonomy): domain Eukaryota; kingdom Metazoa; phylum Chordata; class Mammalia; order Dasyuromorphia; family Myrmecobiidae; genus Myrmecobius; species Myrmecobius fasciatus. The sequence goes on from JAJPUD010014304.1 coordinate 13,616, forward strand.
AGATATATAAGAATACATGAAAGGCAATCACAAAGAGAAGGCACTAGCATCTGGTCGAGACCAGAGAAAACCTGAAGATGGGACTTCAACTAAGTTTTGAAGAAAAGTAAGAAGCCAGGAGACAAAGATTAGGAGGAAGAGAGTTCCAGGCATAGAGGTCATTCAATGAAAAGTAGGGAGAACTATGAATTAGAAAAGTCTAGTTGGGTGTGCACGTAAGCAAGCATCATCCTTCAGCTGATGGTATCTGCTGGAATTGGAGCCATGGGATACAGTAGATAGAATTGGCTTTTGGACCTATCCTGTGTCATTACCTGTCACTTCTATTGACTCACCTTGAGTCTTGTCTTTCAGGATATCGATGTCCTTATTTAGCAAAGATGGCAAAGACAATATGGAATCTAGCAGGCAGCAGGACGGGCCGATGAGAAAGCCACACAAGAGAGTGAGTCTCCAAAGAGAAAGCATCTTTAGGATGATTCCTGCAGGGAGAGGGGATGGCTTGTAAGCATCTAAGGGCTGAATGAATATTGGCTTTACCAACTAGGCAATCATAAGAAAAAAATGTTACTTTTAGAGTATATTCCTCTAATTTTCACTGTTTTTAGGAAAGACATATGAAAAACAAGCATTTATGAAATGGTTATTGTGCATTAGAATCTGAGCTAGGTCCTAGGTCTACAAAAGCCAGAAAGAAACACTAATAAGATCCCAAGTTTAGAGGTGAAAGAAGGGGACAGTTAGGTGATGCAGCGCACAGAGCACTAGCCTTGGAGGCAGCCTCCAATGTTCCTCCAATGCAGCCTCAGATACTTGACACTTACTAGCTGTGTGACCAGAAACAAGTCACTTAACCTCAGTTGCCTCACCAGGGGAAAAAAGTAGAGGCATGGTGTTCAAGTCCAGCACTCATTTTACAAATAAAGAAAATCAGACTAGAAAGTTTAACAGTTTTTCCCATAGTCACAGAGATAATAAGTGAAAGACCTAGGATTTGATCACAGCTCCTTTGACTCCACAATCAATATTCTTTCCATTCTCCTATGCTGCTTCCCAGAAACCCTGGCTAATAATAATATTAATAAATTTAATAATAATGATGATGATAACATTTGTATAGTGCCTTAAGAATGGCACAGTACTTAAGTCATCTCATTCTATGCTCTCGACCCTCATGGGAAGTAGTTGCTATTATCCCCATTTTACAGATAAGGAAACTGAGACTGGCAGAGGTTAAGTGACTTGTCCAGGACAAGTAGGTATATACATACAAAGTAAATATAAATAACAGTATAACAGGTAAGAGTCAGAATTTCTTAGAACTGACAAGTTATTCAGAAATAATCAAGTTCACCTCTGATTTTACAGATGAGGAAACTAAATCCCTGAAAAATTAAGTGGATTGTCTAAAATCACACTAGTTGCAAGAAATAGAGTCAGCATTTGTATCCAGTTCCTTTGGCATTAGAGCTAGTGGGTTTGCTGCTATGCTTCCACTTTGTTTCTTCAAAGAAGGAAACGTCCTCAGAAGACACCTTGGAAAATGTTATGCATTGCATCAAGGACAGAGCAGACAGCAGATCCCAATTATCCCCACTCTTTTGCCCCCTACAAAGTTTCTCAGCAGTATTTTTGCCCCATACTCACAGGTTTTACCTGTTTCAGTGAGGATACTTGGATCCTTGTTCCTACCCTCTTCTGAGATCTCCTGAAAGCCTGTGGGAAGGCAGCTGCTTTTATACAGTAGGACCATGAAGGGGGATGAAGGATAGGGGCCCACATGACTGGGACTGGCTCTATGTCTGACTTCAGTAGTCTCCAAAGTAAATAATCATCGTATATGATGAGTAGTGAGGCAAGGGACTTGAATGTCACTGAGGATGTCTGGGATAAAGGCTCCTGCCAAGATCCATGGTACAATGGAAAGAAAAATTAGTTTAGAGCCACAGAAAGGACATTTACATCCTGTCTCTGTCCCCTTGTGACCTTAATGACCTTGAGCAAGCTATTTAGCCTCAACTTTCTTATTTGTAAAATGTAGGGCTTCCTCAGGATGGTTTCTAATATCCCTTTCAGCTTTTAATCTATGATCCTATGATTAAAGATGAGTATTTCATGTTTTAGTGTATTTTGAGTGGTTTCTTACTACTAGACAAGGAGTTGGTGTAGCTTATTGAATGAAAAGGAAGTCAAAAGATCATTGCCCCATAGATGATAATAGCCACCATTACTATACTATTCAAAGGTTTATAAAGCATTTTATCCAAAAACAATCTTATGAGATAGGAAGGGCTAATGTTTTAATTCTCATGTTCCATTGGGGACCACATTGAATTTTAAATTACAACAAACTGAAACTGAAAGAAATAATTTGCCCAATATTACATATCTAATGTATGCTCAAATCTAGATTTGAACTCAAGGCTTTACTTCAAGTATAGATTCCTCTATATCAATACTGTTTCTATATCAACTCTTTGCTATTTTTAAAATTTTTTCAGATTTTTTAAAAAATATTTTTTTACATTTTGATTTATTATTTGTTTTTAATATTTTCTTTTTAAATTTTGAATTGCAAATTTTCTTTCCCTCCCAAATCATCTTACATTAATTTTGGAAGCAAATGATATGATATACATGTGAAATTATGCAAAAAAATTCCATATTAGCCAAAATTTTGAAAGCAAGAAAAATAAAGTGAGAAAACTATATTTCGATTTGTATTTATAGTTCATCAGTTCTCTCCCTAGAACTAGATAACTTTTTTTAATCATAAGTCCTTTGGAATTGTCTTGGATCATTGAATTGATCAAAGTAGCCAAGTCTTTCACAGCTGATCATCATTAATATATTGCTGTTACTATACATTGTGAAGTTCTGGTTCTTCTTACTTCACTTTGCAACAGACCAGCTAGATCTTGCCACATTTTTTTAAAACCACCCCTCTCATCATTTCTTTCATCACAGTAGTATTCCATCATAACCATATACCACACCTTGACTGTCTCCTCAATTTCCAACTCTGTCACCAGATGTTTTATATATGTATATATATATAAAACACATCTCTTATATAACATCTTATACATACATATATAAGATGTTATATAAGAGATGTTATAAATATATTTGTACATATAGTTCTTTTTCTTTTTTCTTTTACCTATTTAAGATACAGACATATCTAGTATCAGATTTATTGATTCAAAAGGTGTGCAGAATTTTAGAATCCTTAGGCATAGTTCTAAATTATTCTCCAAAATAGTTAGACCAGTTCACTATTCCACCAGTAGTTCATTGATGTATCTATTTTTCCCTCTTGTTCTCCAGTATTTGCCATTTCTGATAAGTATGAGATAGTATCTCAGAGTTATCATAATTTCTGTTTCTTTAATCAATAATGATTTAGAACACTTTTTCCATATGACTGGAGAGAGCTTTGGGTTTGTTTTTTTTTAAACAACCTGTTTATATCCTTGGATGATTTAGCAAAGATACTGGAGTAGTTTGCTACTTCCTTCTCTAGTTCATTTTATAGATGAAGAAACTGAGGGAAGCAGAGTTAAGTGACTTGCCCAGTATCACATGGCTAATGTGTCTGAGGCTAGATTTAAAGTAAAAAGGATGAGTCTTCCTGACTTCAGACCCAGGGCTCTAATTACTGAGTACCATATTCAGAATACATTTGAGAAATGAGGCCTTTATCAAAGAAACTTGCTACAAAAAAAAATTTATATTACTTCATTGTCTATAAGTGCTGTTGTTCAGTTATTTCAGTCACATCTGACTCTTTCTGAGCCCATTTGTGAGTTTCTTATCAAAGATAGTGGAATTGTTTGCCATTTCCTTCTTATCCATTTTACATATGAGGAAATTGAGGCAAACGGTTAAATGAGTTGCCCAGGGTTAGCAAGCTAGTAAATATCTGAGGCTAGATTTGAATTCAAATCTTCATGGCTCCAGGCCCAGAACTCTATCCAGTGAGCCACCTAGCTGCCTTTGTCTACAGTACCCTTCAGTATAATCCCTTTTCAATAAGTCTGTTTTTACTTTTGCTTTGAGACTGCTATTCCATCCTTTTTTTTTATGTCAGCTAAAGCATATTAGATTCTGCATCAGTCCTTTATTTTAACTTTGTACATGTGTCTTTCTGTTTCAAATGTATCTCTTCAAATGTATCCAACATATTGTTGGATTCTGGTTTCTAATCAATTCTGCTATCTGCTTCTGTTTTATAGGTGAGCTCATCCATTCACAGTTACAGTTATGATTACTGTGTATTTCTTTCCATCCTATTTTCTTTTGTTTTTTCTTCCCTCTCTCTTTTTATCTTGTCTCTCCTCAAAAATCTATTTTGCTTCAAATCACTGCCTCCTTTAATTTGCCTTTTCTTTTATCATTTATATCCCATTCTCTAATCCCCTTTACCTCCTATTTCCATACTGAGTAAAATACATTTCTATACACAACTGAGTGTGTGTATGTGAATATATGTATATGTATATACATATATATTCTTCCTTATCTGAAATAATTTAGCTGACAGTGGAATTCAAGCACTGTTTGCCTCCACCACCCCCCAATTTCCCCTTTATTATAAAAGCTCATCCTTATGTGTCTGTTTTGTATGAAAAAATTTTCCTCATTCTCTCTCCCTTCCCTCTACTCCTAATACGTACCTCTTTCTCATTCCTTTGTTCGAACACAATTGACTCAAACCTATGTCCTCTGTCAATGTAGACTCCTTCTAATTGCTGTAATGATAAAATTCTAAGATGTTACATGCATCATTTTCCCATACAAGACTATCAAGAATTTAATTGAGTCCCTTATCATTTCTCTTTCATGTTTGCCATAAAAAGATTTATCTTGAATCTTGCATTTGAATATTAAATTTTCTATTCAGTTCTAGTCTTTTCATCAGGAATGCTTGAAATTCCATATTTCATTAAGTATTTATTTTTTTCCTTTAAGAATTACACTGTCTTTCTGAGTAGGTTATTCTTGGTTATAATTCTAGTTCCTTTGCCTTTTAGAATATGCTAACTATGGCACCATGATATGTGAATGGTTTCTTTTTTGGCTATTTACAATATTCTCTCCTTGACCTGGGAGTCCTAGAATTGGGTTATGATATTCCTTGGAGTTTTCATTTTGGGATCTCTTCAGAATTGATGGAATCTTTCAATTTCTTTTTTATCTTTTGGTTTTATGATATCAGGGCAGTTTTCCATGATAATTTCTTGAAATAGGCTGTCTAGGTTAGGCTATTATCATGGCTTTTAGGTAGTCGATTCTAATTCTTAAATTATCTCACCTTGATATTGTTTCATGGGTTTTCCTGATGAGATATTTCACATTTTCTTCTATTTTTTCATTCTTTTTATTTTGTTTTAGTGTTTCTTGGTGTCTTGTGGAGTTATTAGTTTTATCACTTGCTCAAATTAATGTAAATTTTTTTCAGCAAGATTTTATACTTCTTTTTCATTTGGCCAATACTGCTTTTTAAGGAGTTCTCTCAAGTGAAATTTTGTGCCTTTTCTACAATTCAGTATTCTGGTTGCCTCTTTTACCTTTAATTCCCTTTTCATAATTTTTGCTTTCACTCCTTTTCCAATTTTCTTCTTTATCCCTCTTTTCTCTTTCTTTAACTCTTCCAGAAACTCTTATTTAGGTTCAAATGTAATTTTTTGGAAGTTTTTCTTTTAGATGTTTAAACATAACTCTTCTGGGTTTATGTCTTGATTTCTGCCACAGAAGTAGTTTTTTTGTTTTGTTTTGTTTTGTTTTTTTATGGTCAAGTTCTTTGTTGTTGCTGTTGCTTTTTGTTTGTTTGTTGTTCATTTTCTCAACCCATTCTTTGACTTTGCACTTTATGTTAAATTTGAGCTATGCTCACCTGGGATTGAAACAGTAGTGTCCCAAGCTTCAGGCTTTTTTCTATGCTGCTGTTTTAGAACCAGTTCTGAGATTCTGCAAGTTTTGGGTGCTTTCAAGATGATGTGATCTTAGTATAGGTATGGCCACGGCTCATCTGATCTGAGCTCTGTCTTTACACATGAAGAGTCCCAACTTACCTGCAGCTGCAAGTGCTAGTGTGTTGAGTCAAATGGGGTATGCACAGTTTGATAACTTTTTAAGCATAGTTCCAAATTGCTCTCCAAAATGGTTGGATCCATTCACAGTTCCACTAACAATTTATCAGTGTCCCAGTTTTCCCATATCCCCTCCAACATGCATCATTATCTTTTCCTGTCATCTTAGCCAATCTAAGAGGTGTGCAGTGGTATCTCCAGAGTTGTCTTAATTTGCATTTCTCTGATCAATAGTGATTTGGAGCACCTTTTCATATGACTAGAAATAGTTTCACTGGAAAATTGTCTGCTCATATCCTTTAACCATTTATCAATTGAATGGCTTGATTTCTTATAAATTCGAGTCAATTCTCTATGTATTTTAGAAATGAGGCCTTTATCAGAATCTTTGAATGTAAAAATGTTTCCCAACTTATTGATTCCCTTCTAATCTTGTCTGCATTCATTTTGTTTATACAAAAACTTTTTAACTCAATATAATAAAAATTATTTATTTTGTTATCAATAATAATCTCTAGTTCTTTGGTCACAAATTCCTTCCTTCACAGATCTGAGAGGTAAACTATCCTAGGTTTTTCTAATTTGTTTATAATATCATTCTTTATGTCTAGATCATGAATCCATTTTGACCTTATCTGGGTATACAGTGTTAGGTGTGGGTCAATGCCTAGTTTCTGCCATACTAGTTTCCAATTATCCCAGCAGTTTTTTTTTTTCAAATAGTGAATTCTTATCCCAAAAGCTGGCCCTTTGGGTTTGTCAAACATTAGATTACCATAGTCATTGACTATTTTGTCCTGTGAATCTAACCTATTCCACTGATCAACTACTCTGTTTCTTAGCCAGTACCAAATGATTTTGATGACCACTGCTTTATAATATAGTTTTAGATCTGGTACAACAAGGCCACCTTCAATCAGCAATAGCCTTTTCAAGTCATTTTATTTCAAGATAGTCAATCTATTGATTGCATTCATTCTACAAACCCAAAAAAGACTTTTCAAAATTCCAGCCTAAAGATGCTCATATCCTTTTCAAACTTTGTCACAAAGAAACTTAAAAAAATAAAAACTTAACCACAATTTTAGCATTATTTTTGTCATCTATTTAATTTTTAGGTAGCATTTCTGGATCTTATATTATGCATGGATTTTCAGTACCTGAAGATTATTCATCCTTTGAATCCTCAGTTTAGCATTCATCCCTTTCCATCAAATCCCTCCAATGTCTTCCCCCACAGCTGATGCCACATACCTTGCCCAGCGTATCTGGGGAAATGGTATGAGTTATAGGTATGTGAATGTCTCCAAGAAAAATTAATGATGGTAGAGATGTAGGTGAGAAGAAGTAGTAGATTGAGGAATTGGCCAAGGCCAATTGATGGCTAGCTAATTGATTACTAAGATCCCTCCCAACCAGGCATGTGCTGGAGGCAGCTGAAATGAGCTCAATAAAACTGATTGTTCAATTTTTATAATCTAATGAAGATTTAAATAAGCTGAATCAAAGAAACATTATACATAATAATCACAATAATATCAATAAAAGGAATATTTAAAAGAAGTTGAAATCTGAGAGATCAGTAGTAATCCTACAACAGATAATGAAATTTCCCTCCCTCTTCACAGCAGAGAGGTAGAAGACTACCAGGGCAGAATGTTATGTGCCTTTTCAGGTGCCACTACTCAGTTAGCTGTTTTTGTTTAATTGCATTTTTTTTGTTCACTTTTGTTCAGAATCATACTTCAGACTATTAATTAGCTTTGAGATACTTAAGCAAGTCACATAAGCTCCATCAAACTCAATTTGCTCCTCTGTAAAATAAGAATAATAATAGCACCTCCCCCATATGGTTGTTTTAAGGATAAAATGAAATATTTGGAAAACTCTTTGCAAACCTAAGGTAGGGGATGGCAGGTGATATCTACACACAGTTTCAGGTCAAGATGAGGAAACACCCATCCATAGAGTTTAATGAATAAAACCCTCTGTACCTACAGAATTAAGAACTGTTAGCATGATTCCAAACACAAGATTCCCTATGGGGTTGTCCTGGAACACTTAACATTGAGATATGACTAGGATGACAGAGGAAAGAAACAAAAAGACATGGAACTGTTTTGTTGTGGGCACTTTCTTGCAGAAAAAGTGTTTACCTTTCATTAAAAAGAGCAGAGCCGTGAGGTTCCTTGTTCCTTGGGATGAATGTTTTATTGAACATCTCTAGCCAAGGATTAAAAGTCATAGACTCTCTGGCCCCACCTACCACCCTTGACAAGTGAATGGGTAGTTGGGAGCTGCAATAGCCCCAGATCCTGACTTTTGCAGCTTCCTGGTACATCTATCATCTGTGCTCTGAAATCTGAGTTTGGCAATTCTTTCTCAAAGATTTCAGGAAGGGGCATTACATAGTTCATAGAACTAGGCTTGAACAGGTAGACACTTCCTTCCTTTTTGCCTTAGTTCTGACATGAAGGAAATGATTGTTGGGATAGATATGAAATGAGCCTTGGAGAGAAGAAGCTTCCCCAACACATGCACACATGCACACACACACACACACACACACACACACACACACACACACACTAGTGAGACAGCCTTGTTCAGACTTAGAGATGGTTTATACTCAGAGTCTGCTAGCTTAATATAGTAGAAAGAATACTGGATTTAGAGTCAGAATAACTGTTTATCAAATCTTGTCTCTGTTAATATGTGTAATACTTAACTTCTCTGGGCTTTTTTGGGAGGGGAAAGGCAATTGGGGTTAAATGATTTGCTCAGGGTCACACAATTAGGAAATATTACATGTCAGAGTTTAAATTTGAACTCAGGTCCTCCTGACTCTAGAGCTGGTACTCTATCCTCTGTGCCTCTTTTTGTTCATTCTAAAAGTGAGGGTCTTAAAAACACCTTTTTTTTTAAATGTGAAAACATTATTTTAAATGTAACTGGAAAATATTAAATAAATATTTTGTAAATAAAGTAAATTAACTTCAAAAATTTTTAAACAACATAAAATTCTAATTAAGGATCATTTATGATTAAGGGATTTCCCTTCTGACTCTCAATCCTATGAATGTCTACCTTATCTGAAATGTTCCTCTGTCTGAAATCTGATATTCTGAAAAGCAAAGGAACTGGGTTTACAGCCAAGAATAAGCTATCCAGCTAAAATGAGCATTATCTTTCAGGAAAGAAGATGGATATTCAAGGATGTAGGTGAATTTCACCTATTTCTAATGAAAAGACCAGAATTGAACAAAAAACTTGATCTTCAAACACAGAACTCAAGAGAAACATAAAAAGGAAAAAAGGAAAAAAACTCTTGAGAACTATATTTTCTGTTATGGATGTACTTAGAGAATGAGGGTCTAAGTTGATTTTATTAAGATAATATGAAAAAGAAATTAGAGGTACAAAAGGGATCACACTGGAAGAAGAAGAAAAAGGAGGTAGAATAATGGAAATTACATCACGTGAAGAAGCAAAGAAAACCTATTATAATTGAGGGAAAGAAGGGATGAGGATGGACATTGTGTTACTCTTACTCTCATCAGATTTGGTTCTCAGAGAATAATAGAGATATCTGGTATCACAAAGAAACTTGTCTCACCTTATAAGGAAATAGGAGGGAAAGAGGAGAAAGAAAGGGAAAGACTAATAGAAGGGAAAACAGAATTAGAGGAAAGGTGTAAAAAAGAGGGTGGGGCTGTAAAGGAGAAGTACTGTTTGAGGGAGGTGGTTATCAAAAGCAAAATACTGTGGAGGAGGGAAAGGGGATAGGAAAGAGAAAAGCATAACCTAGGGTAAATAAGATGGCAGGAAATACAGAATTAGTTATTTTAACTGTGAAAGTGAATGGGATGAACTCTACCATAAAGCGGAAGTAGATAGCAGACTGAATTAAAAGCCAGAATCCAACAATATGTTGTTTACAAGAAACAAATTTAAAGCATAATAATACATACAGAGTGAAGGTGAACGGCTGGAGCAGAATCTATTATGGTTCGTGAACAAAAAAAAGCAAGGGTAAGCAATCCTGATCTCAGATCAAGTAAAAGCAAAGATAGATCTAATTAAGAGAAATAAGGAAGAAAATTTTATCTTACTAAAGGGTACCATAGATAATGAAGCAATATCAATAATAAACATATATGCACCAAGTGGTATAGCATGGAAATGCCTAGAGGAAAAGTTCAGAGAGATGCAAGAAGAAATAGAGAGCAAAATTATAATAGTGGGGGATATCAACCTTGTTCTCTAAGTACTAGATAAATCAAAACACAAAATAAATAAGAACAAGTTAAGGAGATGAACAAAATGTTTAAAAAGTTAGGTATGATAAATCTTTGGAGGAAATTAAATAGAGACAGAAAGGAGTTTACTTTTTTCTCAATGGTTCATGGAACTTATACAGAAATTGACCATGTGTTAGAACATTAAAAACCTCAAAATCAAATGCAGAAAGACAGAAATAATAAATGCATTTTTTTCAGATCATGATGTAATAAAAATCACATGCAACATAAGGTTAAGAGAAAATAGACCAAAAAGCAATTGGAAACTAAATAATCTCATCCTAAAAAAACAAATGGGTGAAACAGCAAATTATAGACACAATTACAAATTTCATCCAAAAAAATTACAATAATGAGACAACATATGAAAATTTGTGGGATGCAGCCAAACCAGCAATAAGGGGAAATTTTATATCTCTAGATGCTTATTTGCATAAAATGGAGAAAGAGAAAATCAATGAATTGGACTTAAAACTAAAAACACTAGAAAAAGAACAAAAATGCCCAATCAAATACCAAAATTGAAATCCTAAAAATAAAAGGAGAGATTAATAAAATTGAAAGTAAAAGAAACTATTGAATTAATAAATAAAACATTTTCACATTCAAAGGTTCTGACAAAGGCCTCATTTCTAAAATATATAGAGAATTGACTCAAATTTAAAGAATTCAAGCCATTCTCCAATTGATAAATGGTCAAAGGATATGAGCAGACAATTTTCCGGTGAAACTATTTCTAATCATATGAAAAATCAAAATCAAATCACTATTGATCAGAGAAATGCAAATTATAGCAACTCTGGAGATACCACTGCACACCTCTTAGATTGGCTAAGATGACAGGAAAAGATAATGATGAATGTTGGAGGGGATATGGGAAAACTGGGACACTGATAAATTGTTAGTGGAACTGTGAATGGATCCAACCATTTTGGAGAGCAATTTGGAACTATGCTCAAAAAGTTATCAAACAGTGCATATCCTTTGACCCAGCAGTATTTTTACTGGGACTATATCCCAAAGAGATCTTAAAGGAGAGAAAAGGGCCCACATGTGCAAAAATGTTTGTGGCAGCACTTTTTGTAGTGTCAAGAAACTGGAAACTGAATGGATGTCCATCAATTGGGGAATGGCTGGATAAATTATGGTGTGTGAACGTTATGGAATATTATTTTTCTTTAAGAAATGACCAACAAGATGATTTCAGGAGGCCTGGAAAGACCTGCATGAACTCTTGCTAAGTGAAATAAGCAGAATCAGGAGATCATTATACACAGCAACAAGACTATAGGATGATCAATTCTGATGGACATAGTTCTCTTCAACAATGAGATGATTCAAGCCAGTTCCTATTGTTCACTGATGAAGAAAGCCATATACACCCAGAGAGAGGCCTGTGGGAACTGAATGTGGACCACAACATAGCATTTTAATGTTTTCTGTGAATGTTTGCTTGAATATTGTTTTAGTTCTTAAGTTGTTTTTTTTTCTCTTTCTAGATCTGATTTTTCTTGTGCAGCAAGATAACTGTATAGATATGTATACATATATTGGATTTATACTATATTTTATCATATTTAAGATGTATTTGACTACCTGCCATCTAGGGGAGAACATGGGGGGGAAGGAGGGAAAAATTTGGAACAGAAAATTTTGCAAAGGTCAATGTAGAAAAATTACTCATATGTTCTGTAAATAAAAAGCTTTAATAAAAAGAAGAAATGTTCCTCTGTCAGATAGGACAAAGAAAAACCCTGAGGAGCTAGGGAACAATGCAGGTAAGGTTAGAAAATTAGAAGAGGAATAGTTCATCAGATATGGTATAATATAATGGAAAAACCCTGCTCCTTAGAATCACAAGATCTGAGCTGAAGACACCACTGTGGTATTTGTAAGTTGCATGACCTTGGAAAGGCTACTGAGGTTCTTTGGGTCCATAAATTGAAAGAGACACACCCCTTGGCATTAAGAGCTCTTAATCTGTGTGTGTGTGTGTATGATAAACTTCTTTGGCCTTTGGGACCTTTCTCAGAATACAGTTTTTAAATTAATAAGATAAAATACATGAGGTTACAAAGAAAAAAATTAAACCTTAAAAATAACAAGTTTATAGACTTCAGGTTAAAAATCTCTGCATTGAAGAGGCAGAACATGGTGAAATAGAGTAGCAACTCAGTCTAACTCTTTCAAAGTTCTTTAAATACCTTTAAAATTATGCTTCAAATTGAATTCTGGAGAAACAGACAACAAAATATTGAGGGGGAGACACCATGGTGGCAGAAAAAACCAAAACATAAACTCAGAAGAAGATCACAATGTAAAAACAACTACAAGCAAAGCCTTAAAGAAAAGGTATAGATTCTCTTTTTATAGTTCTCATGCATCTCTTATTTCTTTCCTCTCCCACTCATGTCTTTCTTTAACTCTTCCAGGAATTCTTGTTAGGTTTGTATCCAATTAATATATTTTCTTTAAGGTATGAGTGCTGATCAATGAACTCTGGTCTTCAGATTCTCAATCTAGCATGCACATGTGTATTTATGGCTCTTTGTGTGTGCACACATGGACACATATGCACTTTGAGGATAGGGAAGAAAAGCACAGTACTTTAAAGGTAAATAAGAACTGATCATCCTCTCCTCTAAGACTACTAGATGACCTGTTGGCTTTGCTCTTTTCTGAGAGAAAATGTAGAGGGCGACAGGGACAGGGATAGTTTCAGGCCAAGATAAGGAAGCAGTACAAGGAACTGAAAATGGAGTCCATGTGGACTTCCAAGTAAATTGTTGGGTTTGTTCCAATACAAAAGAAAGATACACAAAAACCAGGCTAGGATTACCCAGAATAAAAGCTACTAGATGGTCATGCTAATGGCTTTCAGATCATCTGTGGGTCCATCAGTGGAATATTCAGTCGGGAATAATATCTATCCCCGGTGGAAAGTCAGATCTTTCTGGGTTCAATTCTTATTCTTTTGGGATTGATCTCTATCTCAAGATTGTTGCTTCCTCATAGCCATAAACCTGCCTCTCCCCCAATTTCTCCATCTACTGAGAGTACTCCAATTATCCCAGTAAAATCAATGACTCTACCCTCTCTCTTTCTCCCTGCTATATCTTAGTGGATTGTGTCATTTTAATAGTCAAAGTATGACTTACCTCTATCCCCTCCACTTCACTTTCATTACTTAATTTAAAGCTTTCATCTCCTCTTTTCTAAACAATAGTAATATCTTCCTGACTAGATTTTCTCTAGTCTTTCCTTTAACTAATCCATTCTATTCACATTCCTAGTGTAATCTTCCTAATGTATCACTGATTGCTTCACTCTTCTACTCATATATCTTCAGTGGTTCCCTAATACCTACAAAATAAAGTTTTAACTCTTAACTCTTACATTCAGGACCTTCATGGCCTGGATCTGATCTACATCCTTTATTCACAATACTCCTTCTGAGACAATTGAGATAAGCTAAGACAAAAAAATAGCTAAAGACAGATAAGTCAAGTAATTCCCCATTCCATTCCTTCCTTCTTCAATATTTGACTTACAGATACTATCCCACATGTCTGGATTGGATTGTTCCTTTTCATCCCCACCACAGTAAAAGTTATCCTCAAATAGCCTCATATCACTTTGCCTTATCATCTTTTCTGCTCAAATTAACTTCTACCTTCTATTATATTGATTTATAAAGATACCTTAGTCCACCTACTCAGGAGATTGTAGGTTTTTTTTGAAATAAAGGAAGAGATCATGTTCAACTCTGAACACAGCATCTTGTAGATGGAATAGCACTTAATAAAATTTTGGTTGAATTTAACATCCAAACGAAAAAGACTTGGAGTGTACATGAGTTAATTTATTCAGGGCCCTTCTATGTTTTTCACAAAACATTTCAGAAAGCTTGAGGTGCTAATGGAAAGTGAAAGTGAGATAGAACATTATTAGAAACCATCTAGGGGATATGCCCAAAGGCAGACTCAATGCCAAAATATCCATGGACAGAGAATTCAAGGAATGTTAAGTGATGCAAATGACAAAGATCCTTTAAGGAAGGAAATCAAGACCACAAATATCAGGTAAACCACATATTTACAAAAGAGTTTCAGACCCACCACACATCTTATTTAGATTCTGGCTAATATGGATACTTTGTGATTATATACATGCCTTTGAATTTTTCAGAATGTTTTTACTTTTCTTTCTTCTACCAGTGTGGTTACAGTATCAAAAGAAAGAAGGTGGGGCATTTCATAATTATTGCAAAGATGAAATCAGCATACCCTGGTAACAAATTAAATATAGGGATGGAAGATAGTGAAGATAGCACTTAGGTTGGAGCTTGGAAGGATGGTGGTGCCCTCTACAGGAAAGATTGGAAGGCACAGAGGCTTATAGAGAAAGATGATGAGTTCATTTTTTTAACTTGTTGAGTTTTAAGGTGTCTATCAGACATCCAATTTGAAATAGCTAATAGGCAGTTGGTTATTCAAGACTGGCAGTCAGCAGAAAGGCTAGAGCTTTTTTAATCTTCACATTAGTTTGTGAGACAATTATTAATGCCATTTTCATGTAAGAATATTAATTCATGGGACACTCGTACAAACCAACAAAACAGAGTAAGTGAGTGATTTGGATGAGGTACAAGGTAAATTTCTGGTAGCCTGCTCTTTCTATCCTGTGTCATTTCCCGAAAACTTACATATTCCCTTTCCCCTATCAAAACTTACTTTCAACTCCTTAATTCTCACAAAGACCATGGATTAACAGCTAATAAATATTTCAAACTTATTTATCTTTACACTGTCATTTTCATATAAATTGTTTTCTTGGTTCTGGATCATTCTATTTTTCATCATTTTGTAAAAGTCCTTTAAAATGTGTTTACTTTGATGCTATATTTGTAAATTGTTCTCTGGTTGTGCTTACTTCACTCTGTATCAGTTCATACTAATCCTTCCATGTCTCTTTGAAATCATTTATTTCCTCATTTCTTGCAGTACAATAATATTCCGTCTCATTCATGCATCACAATTTGTCCAGCCATTCTTCAACTGATGAACATCCCTTTAACTTCTAAGGGTTTTTTGCCACTACTAAGAGTTGTTATAAATATTTTTTTCTATATAAAGGATCTTTTCTTCTTTCTTTGATACCATTATTACCTACCTTATATTAAGTGTTCTGTCAACTATTTCGCAGATGGTTAAAATAATTGCTTTTTATAATAAAATCAAAACATTCAAATGTAGTCATTCTCTGTAAAATTCCCAAGAACATCTTTGGTATAGTTCTGGTAGCAGACAGGATAGCAAGGATGATCTATATTTCAGGTCCAAAAAGATTTTTATCTCCTTTGCTAAGTCTTATATTTAAAATATTTTCATTTAATGTAGATTGAAAATTAAGAGTATTTACAATAACATCTGCTCAAAATATTGTTCTCAAATTATTATGAATCAGTTATATCATGTTTGATAACTAGTGGTGACAGGTTGGTCTATGATGTTCCAGTTACAATAGAATTTATTGGCTGAATTTTCCAATATATTTTTATACCTGTATTTGTAATATGGGAATTTTTCATCTATAAATTCATGAAAAATAGAGCATTTCTTGTATATAATCTAGTCACCAAGTCATATCTTGATATGTATTTGGTAGATTTTAAGTTTTTACAGCCTACAATAATATTTTGCAGTTTCAACCAATCTATAGTGTTACTTAAGTCTGGGGTCCTTAAGAATGACCGTTCTGTAGTTTCTATTGGCAAAGATTGAACCTAAATTCCTATTATAAAATAAACATTTTCAGTCATTCAACAAGCATTTATCAAATTCATAAACATATATCAGACACTATGCTAAACTCTAGGTATAGAAAGAAAGGCAAAAAACTTATCTCTGTCCTTGGAGAGTAGCAGTCTAATTAGGCAAACAACAAGCAAACAATTACAAACAAATAAGATATAAAAAGATAGATAGAAAGATAGATAGAGATATAAAATGTAAAATGATAAGTAGAAAAAAAAGCCAATAGAGACAAGGCACTATAATTAAGTGGGTTTGGGAAAGACTTTTTACAGAAAGTGGAATTTATCTGGGACTTGAAGGAAGTCAGGGAAGTCATGATACAGAAATGAGAAGGAAGAGCATTTTGCATGATGGTCAACCAGTGAAAATCACCAGATTTGAGAGATGGAATACCTTGTTCAATGAACAGCAAGAAGGAAATTATCACAAGCCAGAATAGTATGTGGTGGGTTGAAAGATATAAAAAGATAATGAGAGAATGAATTATAAAAAGCTTTGAATAGAAAACAGAGGAATTTGTATTCCAGAGGTAAGAAATATTTGGAGTTTATTTAGTAAGCAGATGATATGGACAGATCCGAATTTTCAGAAAATCACTTAGAAACTGAGTGGAAGATGGCCTGGACTAGGGAAGAGACTTGTGGCAGGTTGATCACCAATCAGTCAACTATTGTTATAGTTCAAGCATGAGGAAATGAGGACCTATACCAGTGTGGTTGTGATCTTAAAGGAGAAAGGGAGGTGGCACATTCCATAGATGTAGCAAAGATGAACTCAACACATATTGAAAAAAATTATATGGGGATAAGCTATAGAGAGGATGGCACTTAGGTTGGAGACTGGGAAGATAGTGGTGTTCTCAACAGTAACAAGGAAGTTTAGAAGTTAAGAAGGTGTGGAGGAAAAGATAATGAGTTCCTTTTTGAACTTGTTGAGTTTAAAATGTTTGTTGGACATCCACTTTGAGATATGTAATAGGCAGGTGGTTATTCAAGATTGGAAATCAGCAGAGAGGTTAAGAGTGGATAAATATTTTTGAGAATCATCAATGTAGAGATAAGATAATCAAGTTAAATAGCATAGAGGAAAAAGAAAAGATGACTCAGGAAAGAACCCTATAGGTAGCAGGCATGACCTAGATGAGTCAAATAAAACTACATTACTTGACAATCTATTAAACAATTCCTTGTGGATACTGTTAGCTGAAGTGGATGTTCCATCGCCTTTTGCTTCTGCTTCTGAATCCTAGATTCCAGATAGCCATAAGACACCCTTGGTTACATTTGACAATTCTAATATATGTACCCATTATAAGCCTTTAGTCTTGCTTAGTGAAATAATGTCTGCTTATTCCAAAAAAAATGTTTCTATAGGTTTTTTTTAACTTTTTATGTGTTTAAAATGTCTATCAATTCTCATTCCTCCTATATTTTCATGAAAATGTTCATCATTCTGCATTTATCTTAGAAAGAGTGATGATCCATATATTTTGGAATAGGTTTTTAAGAATATTTTTCCAATTTAATTGCAGCCCATTTTATAATTCTGAAAATGAAAACTTTTCTCTACTGGTATGTGACTTTGGGTTGACTTTGAGGCCAGCATTCTATCTAGTATTAATAATAGTAGCCACTATGCTGTCATTATCATTGTTGTTGGTATTATGTCATTCTCATCATTTCAGTCACCTTTCTTGATAAAATGATTCTGTTGTTCATTACATTAGAGGTATGGTGATTTTTTGTTTCATCTTTAATCCAACTTGTATTTTCATTAAGTTAAACTTTTTAACCTTATAAATTACCAGAAATTTTCCACATCCTCCTCCTTAGATTCTATCTTTCTTCTAATCTCTTTGTTTCTTCATCCTTCATAAATTGGTTTTTGATTGATGTTAAATCATTTGTTTCATGCACTGCAATGACTCACTCTTGTATCAATTTGTTCTTTAAATTTTGGATTTTTTTAATTAATAATTAAGGGTATTCAAGGATTTCTAACATACTTTTCTGGTTGCTATGCTGTATGATTCGTTTTTGTTGCTTTTAGTCAGATTATGGCATTCTAATCTTATGCTATGTATATCGATGCACAATCCTAGATATTGGCATAATCTTCAAATATTTCTGAAGATATTTAATACTTCTCTTAGCCTCCTTTATAATAATGGTATATGACACCTATCTTTAAGTATGTGTTCATTTAGATAGCCCTACCTTTTCTCCTATGGTTTATACCATGATGATGACTGCAGTGATAATTTGCAGGTTCTGAAATGCATTTATTCCTCTGTCAGATATGGTGAAAGATATATTTGGTCATTGTCATACCAATTACAGCTTTTTTGAATTATGCTTCTATTTTGATATAGTTGGTATTTTGGTTGGATCCATCTCATCAAACTCAAAGAGGCTCTTTGAAATTTTGGTCTAAGAAGGCTCATCTCTTTTTTAAAATTATTCAAGTCATTGCATGATTTTTGTCATCCACTTGATCATTAGGTACTGTTTCTTAAATTTGTTTTTTGATTGTCTATGGATTCATCAGCTTCTTTTTCTTTATACTTAAATAACTCAATTTCCACTTTTATTTCATCTTATCTGAGTCTATAAATAAAGGTTTTTCTTATGATTATCCTATAGTAATCTGCAAAATTTTATGCCAACATATTTCCAACAAGAGGTAGATTCATATTTCCAATTTATTCTAATGTATTGTGTCTTCTTGTGGAGTCAGAACACAAAAAACACTTCACCATCTCCTGGTTAAATAGATCGTCATCTTTTGATTAGAGTCAACAAGCAACTTTATGCACAGGTATTGATTGCTTAAACTCATGGGAGCTTCATCCAGCCAAGGCACTGGCCCAATCAGTTATATTTTCACAGACCAATTGGAATATATTTCAAGGTTCCTACATCCATTTCACTGCTGCTGAAATTGTCTCTGTGTGCACAGAATTCCCATTTGTTGTACATTACCCTGGCTGGTAACTTCTGACTTTGCCATTGCTCCTCTTCCTAATGATATAGAAAATGGTTTGAGCTTTGAGAAGGTTATCACCATCATGATCATATTTGAATAGGTTTTTATTATTATCACTTATAGTAAGAATTGTTGAAATTTATCTAGATAATCTTTAAGGTCATTTTCAAGGTCACTGTAAGAGAATTCTCCTGGTAATGACAACTGACTGAAAAATCACAGTTCTAAAGAATCAAAATTATAGTCAATCAAAAATCAATAAACAGATATATGCATTGTGGCTGCAACAAACTCCTATATTGGTGACTTTGTGTACAAGAAGTGGTATAAACCAAATCTACTAAAAATGCATAACTAAAAATGGAGACAGGTTAGCTATACAATAAGAACTAAGACTAAGAAATGGATGGTTCCTGAACTACACTTACCTTTGTGATATTAAAATAGACAAAGGATTCTTATTCATTTTTTAAATTCTTTGTTATAAGGAATAACTCTCTGGGATAGAGGAGAAGAAGAACATATGTGGGAGGGGAGAATCTAGGTGTCATAAAGACAAAAGATTCCAACAAAAATAAATGTTTAATAAACTTTCATGGGAAAAGTAATCTGCATCTGATTTTTTTTTAATCTATGGGAAGATTGCCAGCACTTTAAGTGAACCCACTAAGGTTCTGTGGCTCTCTAAGGATATAAAGTCTCAGTATGAAAAAAACATGAATGGGTTAAGTTCTGAACCTCTTGGGGAAAGAACCACATCCATTGTACCCCAGATCTATTAAGTGCTCAAGTATGAGACAAGAGAAGTTCTCTTGGTTAAGTTAAGTACTTAAGAGCAGCATGCTGTACACAATTATTATTTTTCACTAAGAAGACTCATATATGTATGTATAAGGTTTTGTGGCCAAGGAAAACAGTCGTATTCCCCACAGCACCCTGTTCATCACATCCTTTTTGTCCTTGTCAGGACTATTCATATTGATTTTAATTCCTGATGAGTACGTGTCATTCTGCATCCTGGAAGAGTATGAAGGAGATTCTCTTGTAAGAAAAAGTTGGCACATCTGCAAATGGCCTCAGTGATCTGTAGGTTCATTTTCTAATGTTTTTAGATCAGATTATGTTCTGCTGAAATGCTCTACTTTCTAAGAATTCCATAAACAAAAAAGCATCTTGAACTATGGATATTGGAATGTCAGAACTGAAAAGGACCTGTTTTTGAGCACCATTCCAGCACTAACATTTTATATTCTGTGTTCCGATATCCTTTCCAAGTGTAATCTAAGTCTAAAAGTCGGTGCCTTTCTCTTAGCTCAAACACTTTATGGACTTTGTTCTTTAGGTTCCTTCCAATTTTGACATTCTGTATTCTAAAGTCCCTTCCATTATCACACTAATGATCCATATCTACAAATCACTGGACTATTCCATAGAAACAGGTGTAGAGAAGAATAGGAATCCAATAGGGTCAACAACCTTTGGTGTTTGATAAGATTCTCTGCTTCCAAAGGGCCTGAACTTTGACTTAGAAAATCAAGGACTTAAGTTTTGGGTCTGACCCTTACTATACGTCCTATAAAGGTATGTCTTCAGATAATTTTCCTCACCTATCTGAGTCTCAATTTCCTGATCTGTAAAACAGAAACAATAATACTTCAAATAATTCACAGAAGTGCTATCAGGAAATCATCCTTTAAACCTTAAAGACCCATTAAAATGCAAGTTCTTATTTTATTAATAGTGGTAACAGTCTATTAATGAAATCACCTTTTAACTCCAAAAGCCAGTGAAATACAAGTTCTTATTTCAGTAATAATAGTGATAACAATTTATTAACTCAGAATAAATGAGGCTGGGAAACAGGACAAGGAAGAAGTGAAGTATAAGGGATTGAACATAAAATTGAAGACAGGAGAATTCAACCTAATTCTGGCACAGTTCCTAACACTCTTTGTGCCTCTGGAAAAATCATTTCTTTCTCTTTTTTATTAAAGCTTTTTATTTACAGAACATATGAGTGATTTTTCTACAATGACCTTTGCAAAAAAAAAATTTTGTTCCTAATTTTTCCTCTTCTTCCCCTACCCCCACCCCAGATGATAGGTAGTCTAATACATGTTAAGTATGTTAAATTATATGACAAATCCAATATATGTATACATATCTATACAGTTATCTTACTGCACAAGAAAAATCAGATCTAGAAAGAAAAAAAAACAACCTACGAAGGAAAACAAAATGTAAGCAAATATTCACAGAAAGCATTAAAATGTTGTGGTCCACACTCAGTTCCCACAAGCCTCTGTCTGGATGTATATGACTATCTTCATCGCTAAACAATAGGAACTAGTTTGAATCACTTCATTGTTGAAGAGAGCCATGTCCATCAGCATTGATCATCATATAGTCTTGCTGTGTACAATGAAATCCTGGTTCTGCTCACTGCCTTTAGCATCAATTCATGTAAGTCTTTCCGGGCCTCTCTAAAATCATCTTGCTGATCATTTCTTATAGAACAGTAATATTCCATAATGTTCAAATACCATAACTTATTCAGCCATTCTCCAAATGATGGGCATCCATTCAGTTTCCAGTTTCTTGCCACTACAAAAAGGGCTGCCACAAACATTTTTGCACATGTGGGTCCCTTTCCCTCCTTTAAGATCTCTTTGAGATATAGGCCCAGTAGAAATACTGCTGGGTCATAGGGTATGCACAGTTTGATGGCTTTCTGAGCATAGTTCCAGATTGCTCTCCAGAATGGTTGGATCCATTCACAGTTCCACCAACAATGTATCAGTGTCCCAGTTTTCCCACATGCCCTCCAACATTCATGATTATCTTTTCCTGTCATCTTAGCCAATCTGACAAGTATGTAGTGGTATCTCAAAGTTGTCTTAATTTGCATTTCTCTGATCAATAGTGATTTGGAGCACCTTTTCATATGACTAGAAATAGTTTCAATAAAACCATTTCTTCCTAGAACTGTTTCCTCATCTGTAAAATTATGAGTTTGACTGAATGATCTTCCAGCTCTCAAAATCTGAGACTCTACCTGACTCCCTCACAGTCCTTGATTAAATCCCCAATGCCTTTCCCCCAATCCTCTCCATTTATAATACCTTCACTCTCTGCTGAAAACCTACAACCTTGCTCTCGACCCCCAGCTTGGGAGAAAAAATACACTGGGAAGAAGGGGATGAATTTCTCCCAACTTGAAATGTAATGAAGATAAGAAATTGAGAGGAAGTGAGTTGGGACAGATTTTTTGGGGGGCTGCAAAATTAAATAAATTAAACCAAGGAAATAAGTATATATAATTACCACAAAAAAAGAAAAAGAAAAAATCACTAGAAAGAAGCAGCTGAAGGGCCCATTAAACTGTTCCTGTTATGATCCATTTTACAGTTATCTGGGTTCCTAAAACCCTTCTTATAATGTTTTTTTCCCTAGAATTTTGTAATTAAAGTGTTATCTTTTCTCACTCCAGGAAATATACATGAATTGGTATGCCTGGCATAGTCAGTATTTAGTAAATGATTTATAATTTATCAAAATACATGCAATTATAATTATATTAATAATTAAGATTCTTCTCCTCTTGTTAAGACCTTATGCATTCCCCCTTCATAATGGAGATTTTACATAGATGAAACATAGAATCTTGAAAGAAAAAAGCACAGGGTCCATAGAGGACCCTTGATCATTACTTGAGACAGCAACCTAAGACCATCTTCTTAAACATGGCCAGGGAATTTAGAAGCAGAAATCCCTGAGAGGAAAAAACTTTATCTCTATTAAATGGTTACTTTTCTACATACATGTGTACTTTTATTGCCACTGTGAGGCTGAGAGTTATCAGTGGAACTAACTTTGATCAATTTCTTGGTCTAGTGGCCTAGGCATTCTCATCTCAGGATATTTATTCACTTATTATTAGTAAAAAATTAAATTAAAATGAAACAAAGGTACGATGAACATATGGTGGCCAGGTGGGGGTAAAAGTGCTGAATTTTCCTCCCTTATTAAGTAGTCCTTCTCATTTAACAAGGTAAGAAAATAAGAATCTGTCCCTAAATATGGGGCCTTCACTAGCTCATCTCTCAAACTTGCAAGACCAGGCTTATAGGGATTTTTGTAAGAAAAGTGCTCTGTAAATCTTGAAGCACTATAGAAATGAAAATTATTATTCCATCACTGAGTTGCTGCCAGCTTGTCCTAGAACATTTAACATTGGGGAACTTCTAGAGCTACAGAGGAAGATGTCAAACTCTTCAGGAAATAGAAGCAAAGTTAGGGTAGATGATGATTTCATTAAGGATCATCTATACAGAAAGTGTTTATCTTTCATTAAATAGAGCAAAACCATGGAGGTCCTGATTCCTTGGAATAAAGACCCCATTGAGCATCTCCAAGTAGGCATTAAAGATCCTTGGACCCAGTCATCACCCTTGGCAAGTGGGTGAGCTCGTTGGGAACTGACGTAGAACCTAATCCTAACCTTTATAGTTTCTGGTACATTGATCATTTCTGCCCTGAAGCCTGAAATATTTTGAATGTTTGTCCAAAAGCAAAGGACCTGGGAGGAGAGCCAAGGAGAGAAGATTTGGTGGGAACTGTGGAGGTAGTGACCTCTTTTGTGACTTGTCAAATAACCAGGGGCCACAAGAATCTCTTTCCCTATGCTATAGAAGTAGGAAATGGATAAAAGAACAGAAGTAGAATGGTCCCCTCATGCCTCCATGCACACAGCAGTTTGGGACCAAACATGATTTGTAAATGTCTACAGGCAGAATCTGACAGTTACAAGAGAAAGAGCACAGCATTTGACTCAGGTATATGTAACACATAACTTTTCTGGCACTCAACTTCCTTAACCATAAAATAAGGGAATTACATTAAGATCCCTTCCAACTCTGGACTCTATGAACCTACAAATTATCTATTACACACTTTTCTCCATAATCATTGGGATGAGTGAGAGTAACAGCAGAATCCTGAGCACCTGAGGAAAATTAGATATGAGGGTTGGGGGGATGATACATTATAATACTTAGTGTGGTATAGGGAGGAAAAACTGTAACAAGTCAGAAAATCTGGGGTTGAAAGCTGTCAGGCATTTAATAGTTGTGTGACCTTGAATTGGTCATTTAACATGTTTAAACTTCAGTTTCCTATAAATTGAAGGAATGGGTATAATATGTATACTAATGAGCTCCAAATGGATACATGATCAACAAATTAGAAGCAGTATCTTTGACAATTATAGAAAAAAAAGAGTTCTTGATCAAACAAAGGATATTGTAGAAGATACAACAGGCAATTTGGGGGGCAGAGCCAAGATAGTAGAGAGCAGACATGACTGTCTGTGACCTTTTCTGACCTTCTCTCAAACTGACAGCAGATTAAGCCTTTAAACTGGTTTTGGATTTAAAGCACTCCCAAATATTTGGAGTACAACACATTCCCAGAAGTTACCCTGGAAGAACTTCAGAACCATCTGTTTCAATCAGGCAGGAGAACAGTCTGCCGAGCCCAGATGGCCTGAAAATAAAAGGGAAGAGTAATAAAATTGAAAATAAGAAAACTATTGCATTAATTAATAATAAAACTTTTGTTGGTTTTATGAAAAAAAACAGCAAAATAGATACACCTTTAGTTAATTTAATTAGAAAAAGGAAAGAAGAAAATCAAATTGTTAGTCTCAAAAATGAAAAGGGAAAACTTTCCACCAATGAAGAAGAAATTAGAGCAATAATTAGGACTTTGCCTAACTTTATGTCAATAAATTTGATAGTGTAAATGAAATGTAGGAATATCTATAAAAATATAGATTGCCCAGGTTAACAGAAGAGGAAATAAATTATTTAAATAGCCCCATTTTAGAAAAAAAAATAGAATATGCTATTAATCAAGTCCCTAAAAAAAATCTCCAGGGCCAGATAGAATTACATATGAATTCTATCAAACATTCAAAGAATAATCAATTCCAATATTATATAAACTATTTGAAAAAATAAGGAAATAAGGTGTTCTAACAAATTCCTTTTATGACACAGATATGGTGCTGATAGCTAAACCAGGTACGGTAAAAACAGAAAAAAAAACTATAGACCAATTTCCCTAATGAATATTGATGCAAAAATCTTAAATAATATATTAGCAACGAGATTACAGAAAGTCATCCCCAGGATAATACACTATGACCAAGTAGGATTTATACCAGGAATGCAGGGATAGTTCAATATTAGGAAAACTATTAGCATAATTGACTGTATCAAAACCAAATGAATAAAAACCATATGATGATCTCAATAGATTCACAAAAGGCATTTGATAAAATCCAACACCCATTCCTATTAAAAACACTAGAAAATATAGGAATAAATGGACTTTTCCTTAAAATAGTCAGTAGCATCTATTTAAAACCATCAGCAAGCATCATATGTAATGGGGACAAACAAGAACCATTCCCAATAAGATGAGGAGTGAAACAAGGCTGCCCATTATCACCATTAATAGTCAATATTGTATTTGAAATATTAGCTTTGGCAATATGAGAAGAAAGAGATTAAAGGAATTAGAGTAGGTCATGAAGAAATCAAATTATCATTCTTTGCAGATGATATGATGGTCTACTTAGAGACCCCTACTAGAAACAATTCACAACTTTAGCAAAGTTGCAGGATACAAAATAAATCCACATAAATCATCAGCATTTTTATATATTACCAACAAGGTTCAGCAGCAAGAGATACAGAAAGAAATTCCATTCAAAATAATTATTGATAGTATAAAATATCTGGGAATCTATCCTGTCAAGGAAAAGTCAGAAAGTATACGAACAAAACTACAAGGCACTTTCCACACAAATAAAGTCAGACTTAAACAGTTGGAAAAATATCAAGTGCTCGTGGGTAGGCTGAGCGAATATAATAAAAATGACAGTACTACCCAAACTAATTTATTTATTTAGTGCTATACCAATCAAACTCCCAAGAAATTATTTTACAGATATAGAAAAAATAGTAGCAAAGGTCATCTGGAAAACAAAAGGTCAAGAATTTCAATGGAATTAATGAAAAACAGATGCTAATGAAGATGGCCTAGTTGTAAAAAAAAAAAAAAAAAACCTCAATGAGAGAGAGAGAGAGAGAATATGAGTGAGGAAAAGAAGAAGAGAAAGGGAAGAGAGAGAGAAAGCAAAGAAATTAGAATGAGCGTTGCACTAGAAGTCAGGAGACCTTGAGTTCTAATCCAAGCTTTGTAACTTACTAGTTGTGTGATATAGAATAAACAACCTAAACATTAGAAAAAAAAGAAGATGGCCTAGTTGTGCCAGATCTAAAACCATATTATAAAGCAGCAGTCATCAAAACCATTTGGTACTGGCTAAGAAATTGAATAGTCGATCAGTGGAATATGATAGGATCATAAGACAAAATAGGCAATAACTATAGCAATGTAGGGTTTGACAAACCCAAAGACCCCAGCTTTTAGGATAAGAAGTCACTATTTGACAAAAACTGCTGGGAAAATTGGAAATTAGTATGGAAGAAATTAGGGTTTGACTCACACCTAATACCACATGCCAAGATAAGATCTAAATGGGTTCATGATTTACACATAAAGAGTGATGTTATAAACAAATTAGAAGAACATAAAATAGTTTACCTCTCAGATCTGTGGAGAAGGAAGGAATTCATGTCCAAAGAACTGGAATTCTTAATTGAACACCAGATAGATAATTTTGATTATATAAAGTTTTCGCATAAACAAAACTAATGCAAACAAGATTAGAAGGGAAGCAATAAACTGGGAGAAAAGTTTACATTCAAGGGTTCTGATAAAAACCTCATTTCTAAAATACATAGAAAATTGACTCAAATTTATAAGAATTCAAGCCATTCTCCAATCAACAAATGTTCAAAGGATATGAACAGACAATTTTCAGATGAAGAAGTTAAAACTGTCTCTAGTCATATGAAAAGGTGTTCCAAATCACTATTGATCAGAGAAATATAAATTAAGACAACTCTGAACTACCACTACACACCTGTCAGATTGGCTAAGTTGAGAGGAAAAGATAATGACAACTGTTGGAGGGGATGTGGGAAAACTGTGACACTGATATATTCCATTACAATTGTTCAGTGATGAAGAAAGCCATCTACCCCCAGAGAGAGGCCTCTAAGATCTGAGTGTGGACCACAAGATAGCATTTTCATGCTTTCTGTTGATGTTTGCTTGCATTTTATTTTCCTTCTCAGGTTTATTTT
>JAJPUD010014305.1:12414-41091 GCA_023553655.1 Myrmecobius fasciatus
CTGGATGGGATCTAAGCTCCATAATCACTCAAAAGAATTTGGCCTAAATATTCACCCAGAAAAAACAAAGTGGATGAGAAATGCCTGTGGTTTAAAACATATCAACTTGCCCATTGATGGGGTCTATTTTGGACCCGATTCTACGAGTGGACAATTAATTAGGCTCAGAATTCTTTTGCATTAGAAGAGCAGGATATATTTCTTTTGGGAAACTGCAAGATTCATTTTGTGACTCTACACTTTTCCCTGAAGCCTGTCATTTTAACTCTGATATTTCTAGGGTGATGCTATATGGGAGATTGGGCAGCAAGCTGGCAAAGTGGATAGAGTGCTAGGACTGGAAGCAGGAAGTTCTGAGTTCAAATCCAGCCTCAGACACTCATAGCTATATGGACAAATCATTTAACTCTGATTGTTTCATCCATAAAAATGAGCTAGAGAAGGAAATGTCAAACTATTCTAGATCTTTGCCAGAAAACCTCAAATGGGGTCACAGAGTCTGACGTGATTGAATAAAAATATGGAAGAATGATCCTAAAGCAGTGGGGATCAGGAAAAGCAGACCTAAAATATTTCAGAAAGGGAATTACAAGAAGAGAGTAAAAGATATCATCAATGACCCGTAACAGCAGAAAACAGCTAATTGTGCAGTAAGAGAGGGGGACCCTGAGGGGACTCCCTGTCTGCTCCATTAGTGTCTTTTAGATGTCATAAGGAAGGCAGACCCCTCACATGGGGCAGCCAAGGAGCGGGTCACACAGGATGGGCAGGCCAGGGGCCAGGCCGGGAGGCTGGGTCTGCAGGGTTGAGCCCGCCGACCCACTTTTTAGAGCACTTGTTTACATGCTGTCTCGTCAGCCTCCCAAGTGAAAGATCCCGGAGGGGAGGGATTATTATTATTTTTTGCTTTGCTTTTGTATTCTTAATGTCTAGCATATAGCAAGTATTAATAAATATTTCTTGGATGAACCTGGAAGAGGCTCGCCCGTAGTCACACAACTAGTGAGCCAAGGAATTGGGATTTGAATCCAGCTCTTCCAACCACACACTGGGGAATCTTGCCACCAGTCCAGACTGCCCCTCCCATTCCTGGCCATACTACTTGATTTCTTAACCTTTACCAGACTGAACATACCATCTTTCTATGGAAAACATAAAAGTCTCAGTTTGCTCCAGAAAAAATCCTAAGACGGCTGGCCTAAAAAGGCCGAGGGTTTCCTTGTTCCTCAGTTAGCTGCTTTTAGTCTCTGTTTTGTCTGCTGCAAATTCCTGCTGGTCTCCAAACTAGGGATGTTTATTTTTTATTGGCTTTTCTTTTGCTGCCTTTCCTTCCTTCCTTCCTTCCTTTCTTCCCTTTTGTGATAGCTCTAACCCATGACGTGCAAACCTACCAACACATCTCTCGAAAGGAGAGCTGTTGTGTTCTACTTTTAGAAAAAAAAATCCATTTAAAAAAACGTATTTTAAAGGGCTTTGGAAAAGTCACAGGAACAATCTTTGTCTACAGCATTCCCTTTTCTGCTTCCCGCCAGGCTAAGAGAGAGTCTACGTGTAGCTTTTATGGCAACATTTCAGTCTTTGTCTTCCAAATAAAACCCTGTGTGTTTAAATAGGAGCTACTGAGATCAGGGAAGCTCTGGTTAAAATACTGGAAGTAAGAGGATATATCTAAATTTCTTCTCAAAATTTTGCCATATGAGGTGCTTAATAAATGCCTGTTGAATACAATTGAAAGGATGCCATAAGAATCAGTGAGAAGTCAGAGGTGGTCCGAGGACTGTAGTATTTGAGCCAGTAACTGGATTCAAGTCAGTTAAAAGCCCATCAAAGACAGGTGCCATGTCTGAGGAAACAGGGCAAAATATCTAGAGCTTCTTCACGACCACATTCCCAGGGGGCACTCAACCGGTGTTTGTGGAGGATTGTGGCAGTGAGATTCAGAGTGGGATTTTGCAAACACAAGGCAGTTTTCTCCTAGCTCTGCCCCATCGACTCAAGGGAGACCTTCCATTTGTCAAGTAGTCCACACCATGGGACTCTGATCCATGGCTTCTTGTAAATCTCCCCAGAGGATCCACCCAATATTCTTGGGGCCTTCCTCTAAAACCATCAATATTATCTGGATACTAATGGGACACACAGGCTGCCCATCGGTTATGGATTCTATATCCTTTTGGGGTATATTCCCCTGATCCCACTCCTTTCAGGTAGTTCTTCTCTGGTGATATGTTGCAAGCAGAATCTTAGTAAAAACAAAATAACAATTACTAATAATGAAATGATTGATGATGATGATGATGATGATGATGATGATGATGATGGGCCAAGGTCTCTATCCAGGGTTTTGGAGGAAAGGGAGCTGGAGAAGCTTGGTGAAGAATGGGGGGAAGGAAGCAGGCTGTGGCTTGTATGTCTTACAATAAACAACTCGTCAGGAAACATCTCTCTGGAATATTGTCAAAAAAAACACTGCCTGCAAGATTCAAGTGCCAATGTCCTTTGAGAGGGAACAGTGCCTTAACAAAACTTTTCTGGTTCAAAGATGGAAAAGAATGAGTGGGAGGGAGGGAGGCTGTGGTCAAAGAACAAGGATAAGGAATAAGATTCCTCCACAGATGAATGGTGGTGTGTGTGTGTGTGTGTGTGTGTGTGTGTGTGTGTGTGTGTGAGACAGACAGACAGACAGACAAAGACAGACAAAGAGAAATGGGGTTGAGAAGAAACACAACCAGAGGGGAGATGCAGAAAGGGCAGAAGCAAGGGAGAGAAAGACAAAACACAGAAATAGAGAGGGGGTGATCAAAATAAGGAAGAAGAGAATGAGAAAGGAACAAAAAGACAAATGGGGAGAGAAAAAAGAACAGAAAGAGGAGAGAGAAGTGGGGAAGAGAAAGAAGGAAGGGAGAGGAGAGGCAGAGAGGTAAAGAGAGAAAAACCAAGAAAGAGATCCAAAGTTTTGAGGGAGAGTTAGCCAAATGTTGAAAACACACAGTTTAAAATTCAGACCACAATCCATCTCAACCCATTTCAATCGGGTTTTGGCACTAGGAACAGGTCTTGGCTTCTCCTTTGGGACACTGAGAATACGATAGCACAAGAAGAAATATATGATCTGTTTTAGAATTCGGAAATACTTCCTAATCAAGGTTTTGCTAGAGTAAGAAGTAGGGGGAGGTCGAGCAGCCAACTGGCCATTGTCGTGATTGAGGCATGGGTGATATAATTAGGCTCAAGAATGGATCTGGCCCCATGCAAGGCAAATGCCCCGGACCACGAAGCTGGCTCGACTGGCCTGGCTTCTAAAGCCATCCTGGAGGAGAACAGAAAGTCTGTCAGCAATTAAAGAGGCCAGAGAGAGCGGCTAAGCAGGGAGACCACAACTTGGCCGGCCTCTCTGGGAGCACAGGGTATGGAATTCTGGGGGTGTAGCAACTGGAGGGAGAAGGGGCCAATTCAAGCCAAGGAATGCTGTTCTGAGCTGCAGATCCTGCTTCCACGTCTCAGAACACTTTCTGAGGGCTGGTTTGTTCAGGCAATATTCTTTAAAAAAAATAAAAAAAAAATTTTAAAAAAAAAGGAAATGTAGTTCGAGGGTCACAGATTTGGAAATAAAAGGGACTCCAGGAGCCATTGAATCCATTTTCTACTTTACAAATGAGTAAACTGAGGTCCAGGGAGGTTACACAACATGGCCAACAAGTAGTAACCATCAGAAATGAGGTTGTGAAGCAGGCCGCCTGATTCTGGGGCTATTGCTCTTTCCATTGCACCATATTTTCACAATAAATGGGTGTAGAGCTATGACTTGTGGGAAGCAAATAAAGCTTTGCCCTGGAGGTGAATGCGTTCTCCCCACAGTGATGGAACATGGTCTCCACCTCCACTCCATCCTCCTTTGTCTACAGTCATCCCCTTATAATTCCCAAGTGCCCTTGAGGGGCCCCCATCAGCCCCCATGGCTAATGTTTAAAAGAATTACACATATTTAACCTGCTCTCTTGGGGAGAGGGAAACTAAAGGTGGGAGGGAGAAAAATTTGGAATACAAAGTCTTATGAAGATGAAAATTTGGAAAAATAAAATACTATTGAGACTCCATGGGCTCTTCTTCCCCACCGTCCAGGAAATGAGGACCTGCTGGGACATATCCTCCTTTGGTACCATTTCATCCTTGGTAGAACCATCTCAGATCCTTCCTCATCAAACCCTTCCCAGCTCAGTTGTAGCTCAGCACATTGAAAGCACTCTTAGTTACAGCTCTGACAAAAAGGGGGCAACTCGGCAAGATAATTGTATAAAAATGTATATATATATATCTGGATTTAACATATATTTTAACAGTTTAACATATATTGGATTACCTACCATCTAGGGGGAAATTTGAAACACAAGGTTTTGCAAGGGTCAGTATTGAAAAAAATTATCCATGCATGTGTTTTGAAAATAAAAAGCTTTAATAAAAAAAGTGGGGGGGGCAGCTCAGCAAGGGAGGGAGAACTTGCTTGAGGGCCAATTGGCCTTAGATCCGATTGGGAAGAGAAAGGCAGAAACAAAATCTTACCTTTTCCATCCCAAAGTGGGATCAAGGATGCATGATGTTAAGCAGAATTCCCAGATTCAGGAAGTGGAAGAAATTGGATGGCATCTCAGAGAAGTCAGATTTGAGCAAGGAGAAGTAGTCATGAAAACTAAAATACCTGTAAGATTATTTATATTTTTTCAGGCGCTGCTGAGTCACCAACACAAAATGTACTTGCTACATTTCAAAACAAGGAGAGAGAAGGGAATAGATTTCATAAGTCAGATAAATTAGGATCACATCTTCAGAGCTGGAGGAGACTTCAGAGGTCATTTAATCCACCTCATTTTACAGATGGGGAAACTGAGGCTCCGAAGTTAACTGATTTGACATTCAGGGAGTCAGTGTGAGAGTCTATGATCCTAATAAATTGTGGAGAGAAGCAGAAAGTATTGGAGTTGGAGTATAACTGCTCTGAGCCTGTGTCTGGAAGGCTCTTTAAGGAGGTTGAGTTTAGAAGTAGAAGCGCTATTTCCCCTCTTGAACCCGTAATTCAATTTACAGAGAGAACTCTCTAGAAGGGAAATCCCTTCTCCCAGAGCAGGTCAGCCCCTGCTTTACAACTCAGATTCTGAAGTTCAGTGAATCATCCATGATCACTCAGGTGGTGAGTGTCAGAGGCCAAATTTGGTTCCAGGTTCACTTCTCTCCCTGATTCTGAGTCTGATCTTCCATCAACAGAAAACTGTACCCGTAGGCATGGGATGGGATGACAAATGTACTACTGAAAGGGATCTGAGAGGTCACTTTGTCCAATTCCTCCACTTTACAGATAAGGATCTTTACAGATCCAGTGAGATCTAATCATTTCCTAGACCGCCAAAGGCCACAGGAAGCTGAAGTAGGTCTTCCCTGAGTCCAGTGCAGTACCCGCTCCACGGGACATCCAACCGTGGTCCCAGCCATGGCTGACCAGGGTTCTGTAAACATGGGAGATCTCAAGTAGGATGAGTTGAGAACAGCCATTGAGGGAAGAAGTCCTGTCCCAACAGGGCAGATGATGTCTCTATGACTTATTAACGGTCACCCAGAAGGCTAGCCTGACTTATGAAGTCAGAGTTCTCCAAAAGGCCCGAGAAGGGCTGATGTGCAATAGGAAAGAGCCAGCAACAGGTGGGCTTGGGTGCCAGTCAAAATGAAGATTTACAGCAGTGCAAGGAGAAAGGGATCCATTGAAAATGAAGGGTGGGAATTAAGCGAGTGCATGAAGGGAAAAATCAGGGGCCAGCTCCGTGTCCCAACCCAAGGACGAGTGTCGGCCAGAATGGCGGAATCATTAATCTAGAATGAATTCAGAAATATTTGCCCCCTGTGAGCACAAGTGCAGCACGGCATCTTGGACAGAGTCTGGGCTTGGAGGCAGGAGACATCGTGCCTTCGGCCTTTCCAGCTGGGTGACCGTGAGCAAAGAAATACCTCCTGAACCTCAAGTTTCTTTATCTGTGAAAGTGTGAGAATAACAGGGACCTACATTTCGACGTGGCAGGGACTCGGTCCAACCTTCCCTTTGTATAAGTCAGGAAACTGAGGTGCAGGGAGGCTGATTGACTAACCCAAAGTGATATAGGGAGCGGCGCTCAGAAGTGGGGTCTGAACTCCTGAGCCGGGGGGCCTTACACTGGGCTGCGTCTCCTCTTGTTGGGTGGAGAGGAAAGGAAGGGAAGGGCTTCCTGTGTGCATTTTGGAGAGAGAATGGGGATCTGGCAGAGGTAATGAGCTGGGAGGTTGGAATGAGCCAGACAGAAGGGAAAGACTCCCCAGTAAGTGAGGGCCCCAAAGAGACCATCAGATCTTCTCCATGAGATGTCTCCTGTTACACTGGGGAGAAATGGTGCTTCCCAGGGAGTCGGGGCCAGTGGTTCTGAGAGGTCCGGCAGGGTAGGAATCCTGTGGCAGTGGGTGCTGAGAACGTTTAAGAGGATTCAATTCCTTGTTCCTGCCTCAGTCTGTTGTTTCAGTGAATACCTTTTGCTTTGGATTCATCTGGCCTAGTGTGGAATAAAAGAGAATGCATCAGTGGGGACACAAACTAAAGAGCAATTGGTGGGAGCCATCTGAGTAAGAGACTTCTGGGAAACAAGTAACACATCTCTACGTACACATGTGTGTACAACCCAGGCATGTAAGTCCCACTAACACTTTACATACATTCGTTCTTTTTTTAATTTATTCATTTAATTTTTTAAAATAAAACAAGCATTTTCATAACATAGTAAAATAAAAAGATGACTGCATGAAACTGCAAGTCTATCTTGCTATTAAATACATAATAAAGTTATCATGTAAATGCCATGCGTGAATTCTTTTGATTCTCACAAAATACTCAGGTAAATAAGCTCCTGTTTTACAGGTGAGAGAGGAAGTCATTTACCTCCCACAGCAGCAACAACAAGGATAGAAATAAAAATGACCCTGAATAACAGCCAAACATTGATTTATTGAAAGGAGCATTCTAGGGCCCAGAGCATGGATGATGATGATAACAGTTGAATTTACACAGTCATTTAAAGTTTAAAAAAAGCTCTTTCTACATTTGATATTAACACCCCTTCCTCCTCTTGGCTTCTAATAAGAGAGGTGGGAGCCTACAGGTGTATAATGAGTCATGGTGGATGCGTGGATGGGCTTTGTTGAGCTGTTTTATTAAAAGGGAGGATTCTCCATATGTATGTGTGTGTAGATATAGATAGATAGATAGATAGATAGATAGATAGATAGATAGAGAGAGAGAGAGAGAGATAGATAGATAGATGGATGGATGGATAGATGGATGGATGGATGGATGGATGGATGGATGGATGGATGGATGGATGGATAAAGGTACTGGGAAGAAGTAGAGCACCAAAAACTTTAAATCATCAAGAAAATACTTTCAAAATGGGGGAGGATGTGACAGAGAAGATTTTGGATGCAAATGGGATGAAGATTTGTCAAGAAAACGCACAAAGCACCAAGAGAATTAGTAACAATAGCAACCTTCCTTCCGTCCCCCACAGGAGCTACCTTCTGCTAGAAGTGAGTCCTCTGGGGAGTCTGTTGCTTAGGAGGCTAAGTAATTTTCCTAGGCTGAGAAAGCTCTCATTCTCAAAGCTGGCAGGCTGGTTTTCTCTCAGGTCTTGAGACTAAACATCCCAACAAGCTGTCAGGGGATGCCCTTTTCCATCAGACAGCAGCTAAGAGGTTCATCTCTCAATCAGGCTGCCTTGGGAAAACTAGAGAGACAGAGGCAGCGACCTCCGGAGTGAGTGAGACTCCCAAATCCAACTTCCTTCTGTGGATTCTTGGGCCTGTTTGGTTGATGCTCTTGAGTATCTCATGGAGCTTACAATCCATTGGCCATTCAGCTTAGCTGAAAGGACTGGGGCTCCTGAAGTAACTGCTCTGCAGTGGGCTCATTACATGGGGACCAGGCCTGACACCCCTGAAACAGGATGGAGGTGAGAAAGGAACCCAGGACCAATTCCACTGGCCAGGATAGTTATAGGGAGGGGATGCTAGTGCTCCTGTGACATGCACACACACTGAGGGAAGTCAGGCTTTAGATGGGAACAGTTTGCCAAGAATTAGAGAAACTTAGGGGAAATTCTGTGAATTCATAAAGAGCAAAGCAGGGGAATAATTTACACTTGAATTACAAAGATGTAAAAGAAAGTAACAATGAAAGACTTTGTAATTCTGATCTGGTGATAGTCCATCATATTTTCAGAGGACTGATAGCAAAATGTGTTTCCCTCCTGGCAGAGATGAGGGTTGGGGGGAGGAATCCTTAAGTGTGGAATGAGGCACAGATTTCTGACATGGTCAGTGTGTTGATTTGCTTTGTACAAATGTACTTTGTTACTAGGCTGGATTCTGCTGAAGGGAGGTGGGGAAAGGAGAAAGGCAGAAAGAAAAGGAGGAAGGAAAGAAGGAAGGAAAAAAGGGAGGAGGGAAGGAAGAAAGGAAGGAAGGAAGGAAGGAAGGAAGGAAAGCAGAAAGGAAGGAAGGAAGGAAGGAGGAAGGAAAGGAAGGAAGGAAGGAAGGAAAGAAGGAGGAAGGAAGGAAGGAAGGAAGGAAGGAAGGAAGGAAGGAAGGAAGGAAGGAAGGAAGGAAGGAAGGAAGGAAGGAAGGAAGGAAGGAAGGAAGAAAAGGAAGGAAGGAAGGAAGGAAGGAAGGAGGAAGGAAGGAAAGGAAGTAAGGAAGGGAGGAAGGAAGGAAGGAGGGAAGAAGACAAGTAGATTGTCCCTACTTGCTCACAAAAGGCAGTGTGGAAAAGGGTCTCACAGGACAGAGCATTTCCCAGCACTTGGCCCCACCTTATGCCCTTCATGAAACACAGTTGATAATGATGCCCTGGAGCTGAGGACTGCTGGGAAGGAGTCAGTGAACAAACCAGCCTGGCAGGCAGTATTCAGCAATTAGGGGTTCTCCAGAGCAAGGGCCCCAACCTGGAGCCTGGGAGGCAGAGCTCAGGCAGCTGCAGGCCTGGCTGCATGGGTAGCTGTGGGCTCAAACCAAAGGAAACTCTTGATGTGCTCCTGACTTGGGAAGGGCTTCCCTTGGGAGGCGTTCATGCAGGGGAGAATCATCATCAATGGCATCATCTCAAGTATAAAGGATAATATTAAACCATATTTTTAAAAGGGGCTGGGTGATCAGGCCCTTCCACAACTGGTTCAGATTCAAATCTTCCCACTGTCACAAGTACCTGTGTGACCTTGCACATCACTCAACTTCCTTGGAGCTCAGTCTCCTCAGCTGTAGGATGAGAAGATTGGTTCGAGAGCCTCTGAGGCCACTTCTAGCTCTAGGCCCCAGTAGGATCCTATGCCTTTTTTTCATTGTCTTTTTCTGATAATAACCTTCTTCTTAATCCCAACCCAGAATTAAGAAAGAAAAGAGAGAAATAGAGGGAAGGAGGGAGGGAGGGAGAAAGAGATGGAAGGAGGGAGGGAGAGAGGAAGGAAAAAGAAAGAAAAGAAAATAAAGAAAGAGAAAGAAAAAAGGAAAGGTAAGAAGAAGGGAGGGAGGAGGAAGGAAGAAGGAAAGAAAGAGAAAGAAAAAAAGAAAAAAATCAAGCAAGATTAACCAATACATCAACTCTTCATGTATATATATATATATATATATATGTATATATATAATATGTGATACTCTTCATCCATAGACAACCATCTCTTTGTCCAAAGGAAGAAAATAAGTTTCTCCATCAGTCTGATGGAATCCAGATTGGCCGTGACATTCACCTGAATTCTGTCTGTTAGTGCCTTACCTTTCATTGCTGTGGATTTGTTCTTGTCACTTTCTTGTTGACTTCCACATCAGCAGAGGAAGAATCTGTGGGCCAGAGAGGTCCATTTCCTAAGTTCATAGGCTTAGAGCTAGAAGAGAGCTCAGCTCCCTCATTTTTAAAATAGGAAACTAGACCCGAGGGAGCTGGCCTGCCCGAGCTCATGACCATAGTGGGCAGCAAAATCTGGATTCGAACTCAGGCTCCTGCATGGGAAGCAGGTGGGCTCTCCCCTCAGCACCAAGCCTCATGGTGGACATTCAGGCTGCTGCTGAGGCCATCAAGAGGCAGAGAATGAGACCACTCCTGGCTATCACCCAGCATCAGAGAACCTCAGTGAGTTACCCAGAAACTAACCGAAGCCCCCAAGGCAAGGAAGAAGACCAAATGATGCTCTCAATCTCCAGGGTCCTCCACTTGGGTGAATCACAAAGGAGCAAAATGAAGGAGGTGATATAATAGAAAAAGAAAACTGCCAGGAAGGTGAGGAGAGGAAATCAAAGAAAATCTCCCAAGATGGCTGAACTTAGTCAAGAACTGCTTTGATAATCGGACTCTTTTACCCAAGAAACTCTTCAGGTAGAAACACTAGGACAGCCTCAACCCTTGTTCAGTTGTGTGTGATGAGGTGTGAGG
This sequence comes from Myrmecobius fasciatus, assembly GCA_023553655.1. Lineage (NCBI taxonomy): Eukaryota > Metazoa > Chordata > Mammalia > Dasyuromorphia > Myrmecobiidae > Myrmecobius > Myrmecobius fasciatus. Next base: position 22,898 of record JAJPUD010014305.1, read on the forward strand.
GGAGCTACGTGTATAGGACCCCATCTCCCCACTGGAAGGGGCCAGCTCCCCGAAGAGTACCCCAATCCAGCAGAGCAGGAGCACTCCTATCTGCAAGAGACAGAACTTGGAGATCATACACTCCTCCAGGGAAGGGACTGGGTGGTTCCTTTTGTTGTTATTATTGTTTTTATTTTTGAATGCAGGAGAGATCTATTTTATATTCTCCCAAGAATGGGCTCCTAGGTGAGTAGACACTCCTTTGAAACTCCAAAGGCGGCCTTTTATTCCCCATCCAGAAGCACCAGTCTCTCTCCAGATTCCCATTACTTGGTACAAGTTACACCACATGAATCTCCACCCCTCATTACACAGCCAGTCCCTGACCTCAGGGAGCTTCCATTCTGAAAGAGTTCCGGGAGGCCCGGAAGGACAAAGACAAAAGTTTCTTTTTCTATCTCTGGCCTCCGCCCCGGATTACAAAAGTCAGTCCCTGCCCCCAGGGAGCTTACATTCTCCTGGAAGATAAACTCCACTCTTGATTATTCTTTGGTGTCCCAGTGGATTTCAGTTTTCTAATTTAAATTTCCTTTCTCCAATTTGACTTTCATGACTGTGGAAACCAAATTGCCAGCCATTTCTCACAATTTCCCCCTTTTTTCTTTTTTAATAATTTGGTTTCCACATCCTTTGCTAACTCCCAAATTTGGATATCATTTTTACATCCCGCTTCATCAAAGTCTATTAACCCCTGCACAGATCTCTTTACACAGGATGGCTAACTAATCCCTTAATTCTCTGCTAATTCTGGGCTATATTTCTGCCTTTCTAGAGTCATTCTGTTTTCCCCTGCCATTCTGCAGGGGGAAATCTAACCACTCTGCTATCCCTTCACTGCCTCTCTCCTGTGACTTATCCAATAACATTAACTGGGTAGTTGTTTTTAATCCTTGTATTCCTAAATCAGTATGTCAGGTGGTGGGTGCTTGATGATGTTGGCTAAATGGAATTCCAGTTTGGGCTGTAGTTGGGGCTGTGTTCAGCTGGCAGGGAATGACTTCACAAGGGCTGCTGCTACACAGGATATTCTTTGTTCATTGGGCATTAGTTACAAGAGTGATTCCCCCTCAAAGAAATGCGTCATCTAGGCTTTCAATGATGTCTAGAAGGAAGGATGATGGGGTATAATAATAATAATAATAATGACTTACATAATTAGAAGCCCTATGAAGTGAATAGCAGCAAGTTATTACAGATTTTGTAGATGAGTAAAATGTGGCTCAGAGATGTTTAAATGGTTTGTCCAGTCAAATTAGGGGCCCGAGTCCGGATTCAAATACGTGGCTCTGGACTGGAAGTCTAGAATTTTTCTGCTACTTCTCAGGCTTCTCGTGGCCAAATCTTTCTAATTCAAGGTATGAAGGAAGCAAGCTGCACTCTTGCTGTTTGTTCTATGACTTCTCTGTTGCCTCTGGGATTAAAACTAAAAACTCTTTTATTTGGCATTTAAAACCCTTCCTAATCTGACCCAATCTCCCCTCCCAAAAGAAGGACACTCCACATTCCCTGGACATAGCATTCCAGCACAGGCTGTCTCCCTCCCTTTAGACCCCCCCTTCTTTTGCCTCTTAGAATTCCTAACCCTTGTCAAGGATTGGCTCAACATCACCTCCTTCAAATGGCCTTTCACTACCTCAGCCCCTCCAAATGGGGGGTGTCTGCTGTGTGTGTGTTTATGTGTATGTACACAATTTAAAAATTTCTATTTGCCTCAGTTTCCTCATTTGTAAAATAGAGATAATAATAACATTTACCTTCCAGTATTATTGTGAGGATAAAATGAGATATGTAAAGTGATTGATAAATCTAAAAATACTCTATAAAAGCTATTATAGCATTATAACTAAATATAGTATTACAATTATGATAATTATTGTAAAACAAGTTATTTATTCATTATTCCTCTGTCTTGCTACATGACCACCACTGAAAAATTCAGTGTTTAGGAAGAAGTTTTATTTCAGCAGAAGTGAATTATCTCTGACCCCTTGGTGAAAGTCATCAAACATATTGTTCTCCAAATATTTTATTGTATAAGTCATCAGAAAAAAAAATTAAGCATAAATCTCCAATATATGAATATTTACTTATTTAGAAATTATTTACATGTATTGTAGTACTAATAATTATATGCATTATAAAATGTTCACAAAAATAGAGATTAAAAAGGATAAAATACATACAAAGTAATATCCAATTCTAGCATCATCAGGGAACCACTAGAAATTATTGTCCGGAGCTGTTCCCACTTGGAGGAGCCTCACTTGTTCATTCTCTGATTTAACAAATATTTTTAGGTGATTCATAGGTGAAAGCGATTTCTTAGGCCAGGGTCCGGTAAGGGATTCTGTCCTCTTCACTGTCCCAGAAACAGCCTGAGAAGAGAAATCTTCAGCTCTCTAGACACCAGCTTGCTTTCCCAACACTGCCTTTCCTAGTAGAACTTCCCCTAAAACTTCCCCCCTGGGACACTGAAATGCAGTGCTATAATATCCAAAAGGAGCAACATTTTACTCTAATTTTATTTTTAAACAATATCATCTTTATGAGCACAAGGGAAAAGATCAAACCCATCTTTTTCCTAGGAAACTAATGCAACTGCTTGATTCAACCAATCATGGTCCTGAAGACTAAGGGATGAAACACACATTTTCCCCTTCTCAGAGAAGAGGGAAATACAGAATGTTGCATATAATGCTAAATGTGATCCCTGCTCAGTTTTGCTCAACTGTTTTCTTTGAAGTTCTGGGAGTACAGAGAAGAAGGAAGTATGTCAGGAAATAAGTAAGGTAAAAATATGAGGTATTAACAAAATTAGCATGCAGTAATGGAAGGAACACACGATTTGGAATTAGAGGCAGAAATTGGTTATAGACCAATACCTCACATCACATTTCTAGGTAAGCTGAAAATGAGCTCAAGATTTAGACAGAAAAGATGACATCATGAGCAAATTAGTGCAACATGGAAGAAATTATATGTCAGATCTGTCATATCTATGGATAGGGGAAGAGTTCATGACCAAACAAGAAGAGAGATTCACAAGAAGCAAAACAGGATGATTTTGATGAGATGAAATTTAAGTTTTTGCACAAATTAGAAGAAAAGCAGGAAACTGGAAGAAAGGGAATCTTAATAGCAAGTTTCTCAGATAAAGGTCTCATTTCAGAAATATGTAGGAAATGGAGTCAAATTTTCCAAAATGAGAGCCATTACCCAATTGATAAATGGTCAAAGAATATGATTAGGCAGCTTTCAGAAGAAATCCAAGTTATCAATAGTCAAATGAAAATAAATATTTTAAGTCACTAATACAGAAATACAATTAAGAGAATTTACTCATCAGATTGGCTAAAATGATTTTTAAAAAAATGACCATTGCTGGTAGGGCTGTCCTCAAAACAGGTACGTTGATGAATTGTTCTAACTATACTGGAAAGCTATATGGAACTCTGTCCAAAAAACTATGACATATCTTTTGACTCAATAATGCTTCCACCAGGTTTATACCCCCAAAGAGATAAAAGAAAATGGGAAAGAATCCATGCGTACAAAAATATTTACTGTGACTCTTTATGGGTAGCAAAGAATTAGAAATTGAGATGTTTCTCATTTGGGAAAGAGCTGAACAAATTGTAGTAAATGATTGTATTAGAATACTATTGTGCTATAAGAAACGATGAGAGGGATGGTTTCAGAAAAAAACCAAGAAAACTTATGTGAACTGCCGTGAAGTGAAGTAAGCAGAATCAGGAGAACAATTTATATAATAAAAGAAATATTGCAAAGAGAATTAGTTGTGGAAGACATTTCAACACAATGACTCACCCCAATTCTAAAGGACTCAAAACATACTATCCACCTCCAGGTGGAGAGCTGATGGACTCAAAATGCAGGCCAGAGCATATTTTCTTCTCTTTCTTTCTTTTTTTGGACATGGCCAATGTGGAAATTTTTTTTTTCATGACTATATATATTTGTAATGGGGAGTTGGGAAAGGGAGGAGGTAAAGGAGAGAATTCAAAACTAAAATAAACAAAACTGAATTTTAAAACACATGTACACAATTTGGATTCAGAAGGCCTACCTCTGACACTTCCTAGTCAGAAGGACATAGGCAGGCCACTTAAGGTCTCTGAGTCTCAGTTTGTTCCATTGTATGATGAAGATAATAATATTTGCACTATGTCCCTGAGGGTGAAGCATTTTATAAACCTAAGAGAGCTGTAGAAATGTGACTTCTTGTTAGGTTGATAGGAAAAGTCAGGTGTCATGGTGTGAAACATTGGGTGCTAAAGACTGAGACTGTTATCTTTCGGTAATTATATGCACTCATATTTTAGAAAAAAGGTGTTATGTATTTTATGCTATATTTAGGGTTGCTCCTTTTAAGAAATTCTGGAATTATCCCCAAACTGTGTTTATTCATGCAGAGTGAAATGAAGAATTAGGATAACTATCTGAGCAATTCAGGCCAAAATATATCTCAAAAGAAATGGTGGATTAAGCATCGCCATAAACATTACCTCATCCCTATAGTTACTGTTATGAATTATACTAATAATATCAAATAAATATAGTGAAAAATTTAAATAATGTGATTATTCAATAGCAATAATAGCTCTAGTGATGAGGTAAGATGAAGTTCATCATTTATTTTGAGAATATGTAAATGAAAGTTGAAAAGGTCCCTACATTAAAGAGAAGGGAATTAACATTTATAAAGGGCCAGACACTGTGTTAAGCACTTATTCTCATTTGATCATGAGAACAGAGAGGATTGAAAGCCGGGAGGATCTGAGTCCATCCTGAACCTCTGTCCCGTCTTCTCCCAGATCTGCTCTGGTCTCTCTTCTGAGCTCTAGCCCAGCATCGCCCACAGCCCTTTTTTGTTTCTAGGTGGACAATCCACCAGCTTCTCAGACTCACCATCTCAGCTTTCCACCAAGACCTGCCTCTCCTCTTAATTTCCTTTCTGCTACTGAGGGAACTGTCATCCTTCAAGTCGTTCAGGTTTAAAGACTCAGCATCCTGCCTTCACCTTACATCCCCAATCTCCAGCCAAGTTCACATCTGCCCCCTTTCTCCACTCCACAACTCCTCTTGTTTCTGATCCAGGACCATTGCAATCCAGGAGCCAATTCGCTTCCTAATTGGTGTCTGACTCCAGTCTCTCCCCAGTCCCATCCATCGCCAACAAAGTGGCTTCCACACATCAGGGGCCTGACAGACCACCTCACCCCTTAGTCTCTGATCTCCAGCGGCTTCCTGGGACCTCCAGGATCAGCAATAACTTCCTCTGTCTTTAATGCTCTCTCCATCTTTGAACCACTCCACCTTTCCAGACATCATACATTATTCCTTCATGTACCTTCTATCTAATCAAACTGGTTTTCTTGCTGTTCTTATACATGATTTTCCCTCTTTCATTCCCATGCATTTGTAATGATTGTCACCCATATGGAAGCTTTTTTTTTTTTTTTTTTTTTTTTGCTGAGGCAGTTGGAGTCAAGTGACTTGCCTAGGGTCACACAGCTTGGAAGTGTTAAGTGTCTGAGGCTGGATTTGAACTCAGGTCCTTCTGACATCAGGGCCAGCTCTCCATCCACTGAGCCATCTAGCTGCCCCTAAGGAAGTATTCTTTACCCTCACTTCCTCCCTCTGGGAACTTTCCTTTTCCTTTAGGATTTACCTAAATCCTTCTTCTGCAAGGGGCTTCTCCTGGTCCCCCTGGCTGCAGGTCCCCCTCTATTATTACCTTATATCTTTTTGTGTTTACTTTGTATATATCCACATATATACATGTAGCCTCCCTAGTTAGAATGTATACTTAGGTGGTGAGTTAGAATGGAGGCAGGGACTGCTTTGCTTTTGTCTTGTGCCTAATATAGTGCCTAAGATAAGTAGGTGCTTAATAAATGCTTTTCAATCCAACTATTATCAACTTCAAATACTTATGAAATGGTCCATAGGATAACTAGCATTAATCTAACGTTTTCTGCTTAAATACTCAGTGATTTTAAAGTATACAAAGAAAATTAGATCGAGGGACGCAGGCTATACTAGTCAGTTCAGTCCAAGGCAACATACTGAATTCTGGGACTATAAGGACAAGATTCTTTAAAACTATTTCTATCCTTAAGGTGCCTGCACCAATGACATACTAAGCATTAACATTATGTACAGATTGTTGGAAGGCAGGGGGTGGCAAGTGTAGTCCAACCAGATTTATTGAGAAATATTTAACAAAATGCAAGATTGCTAATTTATGATTTTCTCAGTAGAGATGCAGCCCGCGTGAATCTGTTTCTGTTGAGTCTGACACCATGGCTTTAAGGTTTAACAATACACTTCACTCAGTACCTTGAATGATCTTACCTCTGGGAGGTGGACAGCACAAGAATCCCTTAACTTCTTTTTTTTTTTTTAATTTATTTTTTTATTATTAAAGCTTTTTATTTGTATAACATATGTATGGGTAGTTCCCCAGCATTGATCTTTACAAAGCTTTCCATTACAAATTTTACCCCCAGTCACCTCCCTTCCCCTAGATGGCAGGAAGTCCATTACATGTTAATAATGTTGAAATACGGGGCAGCTAGGTGGTGCAGTGGTTAGAGCACCAGCCCTGAAGTCAGGACGACCTGAGTTCAAATCTGGTCTCAGACACTTCCTAGTTGTGTGACCCCGAGCAAGTCACTTAATCCCAATTGCCTCAGCAAAAAGCAAATAATGTTGAAATACTTGACAAGTTATGCAAGAAAAATCCTATCTACAAGAAAAAAAAGAAAATCAGAGAAAGGCAACACAATGCAAGCAAATATCTATAGAGATCATGAAAATGTTGTGTTGTGGTCCATATTTCATATCCCTCTCTCTGGGTGTATATGGTTTTCTTCAGTGAACAACTGGAACTGGTTTGAGACAATTCTTTGTTGCAGAGAGCCATGTCCATCAGAATTGATCATCATGTAATACTGTTGTTGCTGTGTATGATGATCTCCTGGTTCTGCTCGTTTCACTCAGCATCAGTTCATGCAAGTCCCTCCAGGCCTCTCTGAAATCGTCCTGCTGGTTGTTTCTTACAGAGCAATAATATTCCATAACATTCATATACCATAATTTATTCAGCCACTCTCCAATTGATGGGCATCCACTCAGTTTCCAGTTTCTAGCCACTACAAAAAGAGCTGCCACAAACATTCTTGCACAGGTGGGTCCCTTTCCCTCCTCTAAGATCTCTTTGGGATATAGGCCCAGTAGAAACACTGCTGGGTCAAAGGGGATGCACAGTTTGATAACTTTTTGAGCATAGCTCCAAATTGCTCTCCAGAATGGTTGGATCCATTCACAGTTCCACCAACAATGTATCAGTGTCCCAGTTTTCCCATATCCCCTCCAACATTCATCGTTATCTTTTCCTGTCATTTTAGCCAATCTGACAGGTGTGTAGTGGTACCTCAGAGTTGTCTTAATTTGCATTTCTCTGATCAATAGTGATTTGGAACAACTTTTCATATGACTAGAGATGGTTTTAATTTCATCATCTGAAAATTGTCTGTTCATATCCCTTGACCATTTATCTATTGAAGAGTGGCTTGAATTCTTATATATATGAGACAATTCTCTATATATTTTAGAAATGAGGTCTTTATCAGAACCATTAAATGTAAAGATGATTTCCCAATTTGATGCTTCCCTCCTAATCTTGTCTGCATTTGTTTTGTTTGTACAGAAACTTTTTAACTTAATATGATCAAAATTATCCATCTGGTGTTCAATTAGGAGTTCCAGATCTTCTTTGGACATAAATTTATTCCATCTCCACAGGTCTGAGAGGTAAACTATATTACGTTCCTCTAACTTGTTTATAAAATCACTCTTTATATCTAGATCATGAACCCATTTAGATCTTATCTTGGTATAAGAATCCCTTAACTTCTTTAAAGAATGAGGTAACACTTACTAAGTCCTTTCCATGAAGTCTCTCTGATCTCCTCAGTGACTTAGATTACTTGTGCAGTGCCCCACTCCCCACACAAATTCTCCCTTAGCTCTCTTCTCTTCTTCCCAAGACCACTGGGACTCCTTTCTAGGCAGCCTGGGGCTCACTCTGGGTCTGGTCTCTCTTTGCTCAGTGCTGGGTTCAGAGTCTCTCACATGGTGAGAAGTTGTAAGATCCCACGCAACAAGGGCAGGCAGGAAACCCCCTTCCTCCCATTTCCTTTCCCCAGGTCTCTCCTGGTTTCTGTGTTTCGGCAGGAGCGCGCCGAGCTTTTTAAAGGCCCTTGACAGGCTGACCAGCCCTCAGCGAGCTCCTGCCAAACTCCCTCCCAGCTGAGCAAGGAAACTTTCACACTTGTAAAAAGGGAGAACACATTTTTGCCTCCTCTAACACATCAACACCTCTTAGCTGTTATCTGCTCCTTAAGGGATCTGGGCCGGAGCGGCAACAACGTTCCCCACACACATTTGTGTCTATTCTGTGTGTGCCCACACACGTATACATATCACACATATGTATCTATACACATATACAGTACATGCATACAAACCCACATATCACACACATAAATACATATATACCACACACAGAGATATACAATGTACACACATGCACATATTTTAAAGGGAGCTCACACATTCAAACGAGGGATACCATTGGGAACAGATAAGCAAATACAAGACTATTTGACTCGAAAGGAAGCCCTTGTAATAAAATAATAAAAGCTAACAATTGTATTGCACCTGCTGTGTGCCAGGCACTATGTTACATCCTTTACTAATATCTCATTTGATCCTCACCACAGTCCTGGGAGGTAGATGCTATTATTATACCCATTTTTCAGATGAGGAAACTGAGTCAGTCGCAGGACAAGTGGTTTACCCAGGATCACACAGTAGTGTCTGAGGTTGGATTTTACTCAGGTTCCCCCCCATTCCGAGTCACCGACCCATAGATGGTGGGACCTGCAGTGAACTTTGAAGGATCTAAGAGGTCGAGATGGAAAGAGAACTGGACTGTGCAAATGCAGGGAGGTGGGAGATGTAAAGCCAGGCTCAGGAGAACAGGGGGGCTGCAATACAGGGTACGTGAAGGGGCATAAAGTGCAAAAGGGAAGAGGAAGCATTTATTAATCACTGAGTCCCTGCCAGGTATTGTGTGCCAAGTAAAGGTGCAAGCACAAGAAAAGTCTCCCTCTCAAGGAGTTTGCATTCTAGCCACTGAAGATAAAACCTAGAAAGGAAAGGGGGTAAAGGTCAGGCCGGCCCCTGGTCTGACTAGGGGCTCAGTGGACATGGAAAGATGACCAGAGTCATTCTAGGAAGCCAGGCCTTCTCCTTGGGGCTCTAGAAGCCACTGAAAGTTCTGGAGCAAAGGAGAAACAAGCCAGATTGTGGCTTCATTTTGTGGCTGTGGTGGGAGTGGGATGGAGAAAGGAGAGACCATGGAAAGGCTATGGGCTAGAGACCCAGCAGAGGCCAAGGGGATGGAGGCCGGAGGCTCCCCTTCTTGCCTGTGGGGTGAGGCTGCAGCATGTGCACATAGGGTGACCAACGTGCATTCTCCCATTGTACCCTGGGTGGGGGAGCTGAAAAGGTCTACCCCCAGAGCTCAGGGGGTGTGATACTACTTTAGGCAGCCCACTTTGGGAGCAGAGCTGAGGGACTGAGTCTGGGTATATGAAGAACATTAGAAAATTCTTTTTTTTTTCTTCAACAGTATTTTACTTTTCCAATTACATGAAAAGGTAGTTTGCAACATTCATTTTTGTAAGATTTTGAGTTTCAAAGGAAATTCTTAATATGAAAATGCTCCTAAGACAGGCTGGGAGCAGGGGCCAGGTTACTGGATAATTGTCATTAAAAATAAAAAACAAAAAACAACAGCCTTGAGAAAGGGTCCATTTGCCATCAACCAGTTGCAAACCATTTTCCCTGTCCATGTATCCTGCAGATATTTCCCTGGTCCCTATGTCCTGCACACATTTCCTAGTCCATGTGTTGCAGACATTTCCTGTTCCATGTGTCCTGTAGACATTTCCCCTGTCCGTGTGTCCTGCAGACATTTCCCTGGTCCCTATGTCCTGCACACATTTCCTGGTCCGTGTGTCCTGTAGACATTTCCCCGGTCTATGTGTCCTGCAGACATCTCCTGTTCCGTGTGTCCTGCAGACATTTCCCTTATCCATGTGTCCTGCAGGGCTCCCGGAGAGTGGGAGAAGCAGCTGTCCAGTGGTTCCCTGCCCCTTCTGAGCAGCTCTTGGATCTCCCAGACTGCATTCTCCCTTCCTTTGCCCCACCCCTGGCTGCCAGCATCTCAGGCCTGCAATCCTCGAGGGCTGATCTCCCTGGCACAGCCACCCACCCTTTACAGGGCATATCATCTCCTTCCTCATCCAAAATCTATAGTCTCCTTGCTGCCTTCAGGAGAGCTCAGTCAGCTTAACTTTGAATAGCACAAATACATGTGACCACTTCAGGAGGAAATTCCTTATTTGCACTAATTACAACCTATCCACCTTTAGTACTCAGGTCCTCTTGTTTAGACTATAAACTAGTCTAAACTAGTATAGTTTTTACTATAAACTAGTTAAGGGTGGGACCTACATCTCACCTGGTGGGAAGGTAGAGGGTCCATCCACCATAATGTAACTCCCTTGGTCAGGTGGAGGTATGACCTAGGGGTAAAGGGAACTAGTCATCTCTATTGAAGCAATAGACCCAACCAAGGGAACTACTAGATGTGAGAGGTCATTGAAAGCCACTGGATGAAATGGAGGGATACTATTGGAGGAGGATTTGGATTAGCTAAAGAAACCACGTCTGGGGTTTTGTATAAAACTACAAGCCAGTCCAGCACCCAGATTATTTGAGCAGTATGGAAGAGAGAATTGTCCAGCAGAAATGGAGCCTTATTCCTCCAATGTCTGCATTTCCATAATACTTAATATCTACCAGACCATGCATTTTTCAATTTAGTTACTTATTATATATTTTAGATTAATACTTTATATGTTAATATTATTAGAATATATTTGTCCATTATATTTTTATTTTTCTATTATGCATTTTAACTGTATTTTGGAAGAAAAGATTCTGATACGAGCACCTAGATTGTGGGAACTAATGATGCTAGATTTCATTTCCTTCAGACCAAGATCAGGAGAACTAGATAGCTTCTTAATTATATCCAGAAACTAAAAGGTTGGATACTATCACTCCAGTGGCAAGCTGCTTAAACCTATATACTTTGTCCAAGATAATCTTTAGGAAATAATAATGGTCTGGCAACTAGGACCACAGATGTCCAGTTGACATCTTTAAGAAGATTTTAAAGTTGGTACTTGGTGTAGAATTATATGGTTCTTCTCCCATCCTTCATATTCATATTTTTTATTTGTATGAATCCTTTGTAAAAGCCTTTTTATATTTTTATTTATTTCATTTTTAATTTGTGGAATAAAACAAGCATTTCCAGAATAGCATAATAAAAAAGATAATTGCACATGAAATTGCAAATCTGTTATGCACAACTTGCTATTTCTTTTAAAGATATAATAAAGTTATCATGTAAATTAATTTTTTCTTTTTCCTTTTATTTCTTACTCCCCTTCCCCAAGATGGTTACCATTAGATTCAAATATATATATCTGTGAAATTACCCTATCCATGTTTCTATTTATCAGTTCTTTGTGTGGATAAAAGTCTTATTTCCCATCATAGTATAGAGATAACCTTGGCTTCTAGGAGGGCTATGCAGGAGGCTCTGGCAAATTCTTCAGAGCAAAGGAGATGTTGAGGATGGGTTATACCCGAGAGCCAGCCTAGCCAAGTCAGACAGGGAAGGAGTGCCCACCCTGATGATACTACAGATATTGGAAGTATTCACGAAGTCCTGTGTGCTGCTCAAAAGACCCTGAACTTCCAGAATTTTAATTAAAGTTTCCAGATTCCAACCTCAGTCACTATTAATGTACCTACTCTGATCCATTTGTCACCTCTACACCTCTGGGTCCAAATCAAATCCAAAAAGCATTTATTAACATCTCATAATTTTTATTAAAAACATTTGAATCAGTGGAAGAAAAATTCAGCCTTGAAGGCTCTCCTCCAACAAGGAATTTCTTTTATTTTTCTAAAATTTCATATAAGATTCCTTGATAAATGAAACTACAGAGATTTGTCTGCTGTTCAATGACCATTAAAGGAAGCATAAAGCTGGGATACATATAGATTCTCCCAAGGTATTTGCCACTGTCATGGAAAATATCCTTCACAGAGTCTAAACTCCATTGGTAATCTGGCTTACAATTAATAATGGACAGATTGGATCAACTCTCAAGAAATGAATATCCACTGGGACATTCATTATTATTCAAATGTGTTTGGTTTACTTGAAGCTCATAGGATCAAGGCAGCCTAGGTCTAGAGTCGGAGATTATCTAGATGACCCAGTGCAATCCCCTCATTTTACAGATGGGGAAAGTGACAGCCGGAAAGATAAATTGATTTGTTTAAGGTCAAATGGGCTGTCCCAAGTGGCATCTGAACTGAAGTCTTCAATCTTTACAGTAAAAACCAAATGGCCAAAAAAAGGGCTACCGTCCAAATCCTAGCATGCAGTAAGGTGGCTGGTCCGTTGGCTCAGCCCATCAGTCTCTAGTCCCGGGGACATGGCATATCAGATGGACAACACACTAGGTTCAGAATTGCATAGGAGGAAGAAAACAAGTTGGTGTTTCCAGTGGTTCCAACATGTCTCCCAGCACAAAGGACTGATTTTTAATATAAATAGTTTTCCAGTGATGCAGTATAGTCATGGATATTAGAATACAGGATATCTGAAGAATTAAGGGAGCTGGAGCTGTGGTTGTACAAGTCTTGTACAGCATTTTCCCAGGGATGACTGGCAGTGATAGGGATGACACTGAGGGATTTTGTGATCAGAAAGGGCTGCTCACACAGAAAGAGACACAGATGGACAGCCTGAGTGCTGCACAATGCCTATTTAAACACATCGGGTTAATATGAGAATATGACCAAGAATCATGGACAATAAATAGGCTTGGACAGGTCAAGGTTCGCAGCATATCAATGGTGGTGGAGAGAATAACACATTTGAGTCAGAAGACCTGGATTCAAATCCTACCTTTAATTCTTAATACCCATATGGCCTTGAAGTCACTTGACTTGCCTATTCCTTGTTTTTTCCACTTACCAGCTTAGACCTCTGAGGACATCCACCTCCACCCCAGGTCTACCCCTATTATCCCATGATTCAGTGAAATAATAAAAGTATTTGCAAAGTGCCAGTGTCATTTATCTTGGTTCCCTCAATTATAAAATAGGGTTTACAGCAGTACCTAGCTCATAGGGTTATTGTGAGAATCAGTACTCAGCACAGTGCCTGGCACACAGTAGGTGTTTTACAAATGCTTATTTGTATTTGCCTTCTCTTTCCCTTCTCCCAAGTGGGCAAGGCACCCCAGCTCTGAGCCTTTTCTCTTTCCTTCCTGTGGTTTCCTCATGTTGTTCTCCTAGTGCCCAGGATCCCTGCAGGACAAGTCACTCAACCAGCCTCCTTCCTTTCCTCTACACAGCTCAATTCTCCATGGTCCAGTCTGGCTCTCCTCTCTCCTAGAATTTGTCCTTTGGGGAGATATTTCTATCCTTGGTTACTTGGCGGGTTCTCAGTGGGGAGCTCCTGGTGAATAGCTGTCTACAAGTGGCTATGACCAGTGAGGGGGTGGAGAAAAAGGGGGGAAGGGAAAAGAAATTCCCATTCTCTGCTGGAAGAGGCGAGGAACAATTGTCTCTTAAGAGCTGGGTTTTTCTTCCTAGACAGCTCTCCTCCACTGACACAGGTCAGAGCTGTCTGTCATTTGTTCACTCCCAACGGTAGAGGGTCTTTAGTCTTCCTATGTCCAGGATCCCTTTGGCCCAGTCTGGTGAACCCCACAAACCCCTTCCCAAAATCATGTTTTTAAATGCATAAACAAAAACACATAATGGTATTACAAGGGAAAATAACTATATAGAAATATGGTGATCAAAATAGTAAGCAAACAAGGTTGTGTGCCCTCTGTGAAAAGCTTCTGTCCTAGATTTTGGAAGGGCACTGGGGGCAGAGCTCTATATTTATGATTCCTATATGAGAGGAAAGAAAAGGGCTTGACACATTGTAGGGACTTAGTAATCAAATTGAAATCAAGGAAATTCAGATTACTCAAGTAGCACGACAGAATTTTTTAGCTAAAGAATTGTAGATACTAATTCACTAAATGTGAAGTTGGGTTTGCTCAAGTCAATAAGCATTTATTGAGCACTTACTGTGTGCCAGGCACTAATTGAAAAGCTGGTTAAAGGTGTATTCTCCAAAAAACTCATTTTATAACTCCGATTGTCATGGCTTCTTTGAAGTTTGCTTTTGTCCTATGGAGGTGGGACAGGAGCTTTGAAAAAAACATATATCTCTATAGGTGAAATGAAGCATGATTCTAATTGATTAAATGTGTAAAAGAGAAAATGCCTTAAGAGAATATTGCCAAGATGATTTCCCATCCAGTTTCCGAGCACACCATTTTCTTGAAACACGTTACAACCATCATAGCTTCCCAATGCACTTTACATATGATCGAATTTGATTCTCCCAACAATCCTGGGAAATGGGTGCTATTATTTTTCCATTTTGTGAAAACTGAGACACACAGAAAATTGACTTGTGCAGGCTTATTCAGTATTATATGACTCATATCTTATGCTATCAGTGTCTGGGGTAGGATTTGAACTCAGCTTTCCCGTATTCCAAATCCAATTGCCCTCCCTATTATAATTCTTCCATAGACCTGGTTGCATTTTGGGTCTTGATTACATTTTAAGATCTCCAGATTTCTTTTCAATAAACAGGTCTGTGTGTTTCATCTTGTCACTTTGTTTAATGATGTATATCTAATAAAAGTTTCTTAAAGTTCCATAAAAGGCACTGATTTTGATCCTGGAGAATGCTCTCTCCTCCTTCCCCTCACTTCCGGTCGGATGGGAGATCTTCATTAATTAATGAATGTGTTGGCTTGAATCAAACTTGAATGATGATATATAAATTTGTTACCAACTATTTTTAAATATTACCTGGCACAGGCTGATTACAATACCACATTTATGGTAAATGGCACCCATTCTCACCAATGGCCTTTTATATTAACAAATATTAGAGATGGATAAATGAGTTATCCCATAAGCAGTATTCTATTTCCCCTCTTGTTAGGAAAAATAGTATGTAGAAACTTTTTTTTTTTTTTTTAGCTTAAACTGGTTCTATATGATTTTCCAAAGCCATATACCCTTGGTACCTTTACTTTAGTTTATTAAGAACTTTCATTTCACTGCGGAAACATTATTTTGGAGCTTTCTTGGTCTTTCTTTAGATAATTGAGTACCTTGGCCAAGGTTTCCTTAGTTTGAAGTTATCTTTCTCCTTCAAGGACACCAGCCTTGCCTCCAGAAGGTATGGGAGAGCAGGGCAGGGATTTTCTTGGGAGATTATCAGGACCATTGTTTCCCCCCCCCTTCCCAGTTAACAGGTCCCTGCAGTGACCCTTCCCCTGTGTGTCTGTGTTGGGGGGAAGGGGGAAGAAAAGGACTTGGTCTTTTTTAACAGTCCAGCCACAGAGAGCTGACTGACTCTCTGAACAAAGCTGGGAATTCTCTGTGGAAAGCATCAGCCTTCGAATTTCCGATGGGAGGATTTCTTTGGTGACTTCCCATTAGGAGTGGTACCAGGGCTAGGGCTTCAGCTAACTTGGATCAGTGGGGTGGCAGGAGTCCAGCACTGCAGTACAGAGGGCCAGGCACAGGACCAAGTCTGTCTGGACTGTGTTTAAAGAGTGTTTCAAACCTCAAACGCCTTAAGGCATGCCCAAGGTTACGGTGAGTCTCTCTTTAATAGAAAGCTTTGGGTTGTAACCCCAGATCCAAAGGGCGCTGCTTCGGCCAGACTCCCATTCAGCCTCTAAAGTCTTCCTCATCCCAGCTCCACCCTAAGCTGGGCCCATGAAAGGCCTGTAGATTTATAGATGCTGACGGATTTCCTCTGACCTTACTGGCAGACCGGCCAGGGGCTGCTTGCTATATCTCTCAGACAAGGCAAGAAGGCCCTCAGAGGCCACCGGACCCAAACCCCTCCCTTTACAGGCAGGGAAACTGAGGCCCAGGGAAACAAAGCCCCATGGGGAGTGTGAAAGCCTCATTCTCAGCGTCAGGCGTAGAATTCTGAGGCTCGGGTTCTTTTTGCTGTCTCTCTAGGGGAGGCCCTAGGTCTCTGACATTTCCTGGCTTTTGGTGTCACAGCCCTGGGCTGGCCCCACAGAGGTAGCGCCTGCCTCCACTTGGTCCCTTGCTGGCTTCCTGACCACACCACTTCCTCGCCCAATCCTATAGGCCCTGATCATAATGGAGAAAAAAAAAAAAAAAAAAAGGTTTTTTTGTTGCTTTTTATTTTTTATCTCAAAGTAAATGCTGTTATTCCTCCCCCACCCTCCACCTCGGAACAGACATTAATACAAAGTCAGCCCTGGGTTCCAACTGGACCGGCCTGGTGATTTTCCCCAAAACGAGCCATTCCGTCTCCTGATATTAGTGACTTTGCAGGGTGGCTGTTGTTCCCCTCATCCCCAGCCACTAATGCTCTCCCTCCTTATCTGAGCCTCTTAGAATCCCTATCTCCCTTCCAAGTTCTGCTCAGGTACTACCTCCTCCAGGGGCCTATCTTAGCTTAACCCCTTCCTCTCTTTTTATTTTGTGCATATCTGGTATCTACTTATCTGTTTACAGGCTGTTTCCTTTCTGGAAAATCTACCTTTCTTGTGTAAAAATAGCCAACCTCCAGCACAGCACACAGTAGGAGCTTTAAAATGTTTGCTTATTCACCAATCACTGAAAACCTGTCCCTGGTGTTCTGAGACTCCTTCCTGAGCCAGGTCTGTCAGCACCGGGTTGAATTGGCGCCCTTATCAGTTTGGAGGCATCTTTGTGCATGGCCACTGACAATAGGCTATGGCCCAAGGGATGGACACCCATCTCTCCATCACCACAGACACCCACATTTGGATCCTTTGGGTCCTTCCACACAGAGAGGTTTTAAAAAGTCGGGCCTTTGCATCTGGGAATACTTGGAGAGCCTTGAAAACCGGGAGCTAGCTCCCACATGCCCTCCTGGGCCCAGCTCCCCTCTGCCTTGCCCATCTAAGACACCAAATGAAAGCCCCCCCCCCCAAAGGCAAATCTAGGTCTAGGATAAGCAGCCCACCTGGGAAAGGGGGGAATAAAAGGAACCCCGAAGCGAGGCTGATCGGATTTCTCAAGCCTCACTTTTAACTAAGAGCTTGAGTGGGTAAGTAGGTGCCCCGACTTTGGGGGCAGCGAGGGTGGTGAGGGAATCCGATGCCCAGCTAGTTTGACCTCTTCCCCCATGGACTCTGCAAAGCTCCTCCACCGGAATCTTTCCTAAGTGTCCTGCCAGCTCTGTCCAGTCTTGGGGATGGCAAGGGGTGTGTTCCAGGCCCTCATCACGCGCTGTGCCCCAGCACCCAGTGACCCCGGCTTGCTCAGGCTGGCTCCGAGTCGGGGCCAGCTGTTCCAGGTCCCCGGTGCCCCCATCGCTGTGGAGAGTGGAGACTGCCCGAGCTCCCTCTCCTTCCCAAGGCCCCTGATTTCGGTGTTTCCCAAAGGAGGCACCGCAGGTGCCAGCTGCTGCTCCTGCTGCCCTTTAGGGGGTGGCACGCAAACCCTCAGACGCTGCCAGCACTTAGCCATGGGGGCTTTTAGGCTTAGAACTGGGAGGAAAGCTCCTGGACTCCCTTCCTAAACCGGACGGTTCCGTCCTCAGGGAAGATCCGGGGCAGGAGGCCCGCCGACGGTGGGAAGGGGGCTCGGAGACTGGTTTTCCTCCAGGAAGCCATACAGCTCTTCCAAAATGAGGCGTATGTGTTAAATGAGGTGGGGGTCCCATGCCCACCCCCACCCCCCATCTTCCCGCTCCTTGGGCGCTGCAGGTGAGCGAGATCAGCCCAGCCCCCTACCCCCACCCCCACCCCCACCCCGCTAACTCCCCCACCCAGGGCGGCCTCCTCCCTTCCCCAGCCCCGCCCCTCTCC
>JAJPUD010014306.1:0-25905 GCA_023553655.1 Myrmecobius fasciatus
AAAATAGTGGATAAGAACATTAAGGGGCTTTTGTTTGTTTGTTTGTTTTTGAAAATGCAGTTCTTTTCCTTCTCATTGAAGCAGGTTTGTTTGTTCTATGTGAAAAGAGAAGAAAAGATTTGGAGAATGAGAGGAGCATTTCCTTCTCTCACTAGCTTATATTTGCAAAAAATGACTTGGAGATCAGTCTTTCTGTAACGGTGAACAGGAGTATACCTTTGTCAATCTTTCCTCTCTGAATTTCCCTTCCATGGTTTTCTGCCTACCTGACCCACTTTTGTCTCTTTGCTTCCTGCATTCTGTGTTTTGGAAAAAGTCTGTCCTCAGGTTCCTAATGTACCTGGCATTTGTTCCCTCTTTTCTATTTTCACCACTTCCAAGCCAAGCCAGGTTTTCACTACTTAGGTCTTTCCTTTGCTGAACCATATTTCTCATTACCCATGGAGAGAGGGGGGAAAAGGAATAGTGTGGTCTTTGAACCTGGTGGCAAGTCAATGGCTTCAGTTTCTTCATCTGTAGAAAGGGGTGGGACTTATAAAGTTTTTTGGTTTACCCCATTGTGATCTCTTGACCAAATTCCTTAATGTCCTCTTCAAGTCTCTAACATTTTGAATTTCTATTTTAACTTTTGGTTCTAAAATGTCAAAGAAGTTTTCCTTGATAAGTTTATGAAAGCTGGCGTCTAATTTCTCTTTCTGATCATGGTTTTCAGGTTGTCCAAGGATTCTTAAATTAACTCTGTTGTAACTATTTTATTCTGAGATTTCACATCATCTTCTAATTTTCATTCTTTGATTCTTGATGTATCAGAGTCATTGTCTCCCTCTTACCCAGTTAGAATTTTTAGGGATTTATTTTCTTCAATGAACTTTGGTATCTCATTTTCCATCTGGTAAATTATAGTTTTGAAGATTTGTCTTCAGGGATTTTTTGAATCTCTTCCAATTTGACTAGCTATGGTTTTTAAGGAGCTCTTCTCTGCAGTGAATTTTTGTGTGTATTTTTTCTTTTGGTCAATTCTTCAATTGGAGGCTTTCTCTTTGTTGAATTTTAGTGCATCTCTTGCCATTTGGCCTGTTCTATTTTTATCTTGCCTTGTTTTGTTTTAAAGTGTTGTTTTCTTTAATATTTTTACATATGTGACTCTTTGGCCAAGCTGTTGACCGTCCCCCCCACATTGATTTTTTTTTTTTTTTTTTTGCTGAGGCAATTGAGGTTTAGTGAGTTGCCCAGGGTCACACAGCTAGGGAATGTTAAGTGTTTGACACCAGATTTGAACTCGGATCCTCCTGTCTTCATAACTGGTGCTCTATCCACTGGGCCACCTAGCTGCCCCCTCCATGATTTTCTTGCAACACATTTCCCAATTTGTCTTCTGTCTTTCTTACTTGATTTTAAAAATTCTCTTTGAATATCTTCCATGGCCTGGAGCCAATTCATATTTTTTTTCTTTGAGAATTTGGATAGAGGAGTTTTAATTTTATCTTCGGAGTCTGGGTTTCGATTTGTCCTGTCACTACAGTCACTTTTTATAGTTGGGATCTTTTTCTACTCTTTTCTCATTTCCCAGTCTATTTCTTGAATTTGAACCCTCTAGTAAGTGAGGTTCTGCTTCTGAAATAGAATGGGGACTGTCCCCATTTTCAGGGTTTTTTTCTGAAGCTATTTTCTTTCTTTTTTTTTTTCCATTTTCTGTCCAGAGTTTGTTAGGATTGCCTTGGATCACTGAATCACTGAGAAGAGCCAAGTTGATCACAGCACAATCTTGCTGTTATTGTGTACAATATATTCCTGGTTCTACTTGTTTCACTTAGCATCACTTCTCATAAATCTTCCCAGGCCATTCTAAAATCAGTTTATTATTTTTTTATGGAACAATAATATTCCATTACTTGTATATATCATAACTTATTCAGCCATTCCCCACTTGATAGGGATTTACTCATTTCCCTATTCTTTGTCACCACAAAAAAAAGGGCTGCTACAAAATTTTCTGAGCAGCTATTTTCAAAGATAATTCTGGGGACCTATAGGTTTTCTTTGTTTTCAAGGTAGGAGCTTTGTATTTATTACTTTCCTCTATTGTGTACTGGTCTGAGTCACCACAAGCACTTCTCAAATCCTGAAGTTCCAGACTGTAATTCATCTACTAGAGAGAACAATTTGTTTAGGCATAGCAATGCCATCTGTATACATGTCTTCATTTCCATCTTCACTGTTATGGACTTTTTCCAACTGAGAATTTTGTTGTTCTTCCCCCCACTGATGCTTGTAGAAATTCACTTCTTCCCTGAACTTTCCTAAGCTTTCTGTATACATTTGGCCAGGTCAGTCTGGGCTTATTCTCCCACAATCTTCCTATGTTTCTCTGATTTGTGGCCATTTGATTGATCCCTTTTGCCCTCACAGTCAAACATAAACTGAGCTTGAATATGTCAAGCTGGGGCTGTGTTAGTTCCTATGAATTTGGTACCAACATACTTGAGCTTTTCAAAGTAGTCCTCTGTGTGTGTGTGTGTGTGTGTATCTGTGTTCATTTGACTTAAGACAATCTAAAAACCTGAAATTCTTAAATCTGCTATTTCATATCTCACAGTCTGGCAGGTCAGTCAATTGTCCATGGGGAATAGGCTTATTACCTTGTGAAAGGTAGGGTTGGGGCAGCCAGTTTCTGGAGGGAAACCAGATATTCTTAGGGATATGTAAAGTATCCTGGGTGGTCAGCCAGATTTGCTAGAAAGTCAATCAGCATCTCTGGGAGCAGAAATATGTCACTGAGGTAAATAAGGTACCTTACTTTGGGTAGAGAAGTTTCTATTAGGAGGAAGCATGTACATACAAGTCTAATAGTTCTATAGGAGCAAAAAAATCTTTAAGTCTTTTAAAGTTGTTTTCCTTTACAAGGTTTTAGCAGCCATTCTTTTGGATCTGCTTACTAAATGCTGCCTCATTTCCAAAATACTTCCAGGCCAATCCAGGTTTTCATTATTGATCTGCACCCTTCCCCCTACAACCTTTCTTTCACTCCTGACTTCGTACAGAGACAGGAAAAAAGGAATAGGAACATCTGGAGTCAAAGGGACTTTGAATCTGGTGTCGAGCTAATTAAATGTTCTGGCCTTAGTTTCACCTCTGAAGAAAGAAGTGGATATAACTGATCTCTAAAATTCTTTTTGTTAATCCTTCAAGAGGAATCTTTGGACCATGTTCCATAGTCTGATATTTAAAACTAAATATTTTTGAGTCAACCTACATTTTGAGTTTTCTCCTATATGCTCCACTTAAATTGAAGAAGTAATGTCTTATTCTCCCATCCCAGGGACTTTGCTCAGGCATTTTCTCTGCCTCCATGTGACCTCTAAAAGAATGTTAAAGACACTCACAAGCACACATGTTACACCTAGGTATCAGTTCTCAATTTACTTGTATTCTAGGCTTCTCAATATTGACCTTTGCTGCAAGTTCTGTCATTTTTTCTATGTTGGGATAAAGGATCTTTTGAAAGTAATCTATAAGAATACCAAGTTTCTCTTGGCTAAATAGAGTTTGCTTCCTTTTTAATGAAGCATGAGCTTGTAACAGGACAAAAGGGGAGAAAAGTTTTGGAGAATTAAAGGCTTATTCCCTCTCCTTACTAGATCCAGGACTTTTTTTTTAAGACAAGTAATATAGGTCAATCACAATCACCACACAACACAAACTTGTTTATTAAAATATAAATCAAGAATTCAAGATGATAGGTTAAGAAAATTTCCAGATGTAGGATGCCATTACCAAATAAAGTATTATTGACCAAAAAATTTTCGTTTGTTCACTTCAGAAAATCTATTAAGCTTAAAGAAAATTGTCATGAAAGTAAAACCACAATGTCCCTGAGAGTTTGAATGAGCCTCTCTTTTAATAAATAAGCACATAAAAGTATACTACTTGATATATCTCTGCATGAACTTTCTGTGAAATTCTGATCTGCTCTTCCACCTCCTATAAGTGCAAAGGTAGACCTTGCTTGTGTTGCCATCTTCAGTTGCCAAGGAAGCCAAGGGTGTATTCTGCCATTTATAGAGGAAAAAGTCCTTCCTACAAGGGACCATGTCATATTCGAGTGGGACTTCTTATTTAAGTATTCTGGAAAAGTAGATTTGAATTCAGAGTTCAAATGTAAGACTTCTTTCCCTCACCTCACCCCACACCATCCTACAATACAAACAACAATTTGTTAGAAGGGAGGTATACAGTGGCCAAAGGAATTCAAATAAATCTACATAAAAAGGCTACAAGAAGTTAAAAGTATAAAATGCAGAGAAAATGATAACATCTTATTTTTTAGAAGAAAATTTTTCATCAGGCACTTCCCTAGATCATTGAATTCACAAATCTATTCCCATCTCTACAATTCCAAAGCCTTGCCTTCCAAGGCTGGTGGATGAATGAAGAAGGTTGATGTGGGGGGAACAGACGAGGCTTCCTTGAGTTTCAATGGCCCCAGACACTAAGCTGATGATCCTAAGATGGCAAGGCCCCCTCCCTTCTGAAATTCCTTTTTTTCTTATCTTTGCATTTTCCCTCAACTCACCCCCAAGAGAATGAGACCAACTTTGATTTTGTTCCCAGCTCAATACACAAGACTTATGTGAGTAGGTGGGATTTTTATTGCATTTTTAAATTTTAAACTTAAATAAATGCTAAAAGAAAAAAAATGAATGAGAATGAGAAAAAAATTTCAAAAATTTACTGATCCTTAGGTTTAGTTATTCAAAGGGAAGGAAAAAGAGGGTCCAACGGCTGAAGAAGACAGTGTAGAAAAGGGCATCCCATCTGTATCTCCAACTCACATTCTCAACATTCCTAATGTTCCCAACATGAAAATCACTATTAGACCCTGGGCCCCCCAAAAAAGTGCCTAAAGTGGTTGTCAGATAAAGGTACTGTCTGAGGGGATAAGCTATGGGCTAGTGAGAGGCCTATTCCTGGGGCTCTAAAACTAGACTTGGAACCTCTCAACTACTATGCCAGCCTCCTATTCAGGCAGTGACTTTGCTATACTTTAGGGGTGAGCAAGGACTCTGAGTTAGCAGGTAAAGTCAGTGAGAGGTCCAAAACAGCCATGTGTCATGGAAGAACCTCTCCACTCTCCACACCCTTATTACCCCATTTTAAAGGGCTGAGCAGACAGAGGATGCATACACAAGATCAAGGGCCACTGGCCTATGGGAAGCAGGAAGGTTCTGGATAAAAGTGGAGATCTAAGTGCAGAGGCTAAATCTGGAGTTGGGCAGAAGAATTGAGAGACTCTGGAAATCTCTGACTTTTCACTGAGCAGTTCAGTATCTGGTGTTAAAGTTGAAAAGCCTTGTCAAAGTCTCTCTTCTTGTCAATGAGTTCCCTCTTTTTTCAGCTTGGCAGAAAAGTAGTTGTCTAAGGCATTGGCCCAGGGGTGGCACTTCTTGTGCCCACATGTTGTATCTGGTGGCGTCAGAGTATTTGAGTCCCCTAGTACTAGCTTACTTCATCCCAGTTTTGTGATCATTAGGAAAGAGTGAGAATTGCCAATAATTTGGAGCTTCCACCTTCCTGACAAGCTATCCAAAGGGTCGAGCACTGGGATGGAGCTTGATCTGAACAGGATTTTGAGGCTTCTCTAGAAGTGGTCAGGATCCTTTGGTTCCTTTACCTTTTTCTTCAGGGGCTCCACTCCCATTCCTAGGATGTCCAGGACAATTCCCACCAGAATCTGCCTTACTCCTTCCCTGAAACAGCTGAGCCACCTTTCTGGATCAGAACCTGCTTGCATTCAGCCAATTTCATAATTAGCTCCTCTGCCTTCTTGGAGATGGAGGCAATTTCTTATAGAGAATCCTGTGATGTTTCTCCATCAGCCTGGCCCTCTCCTGCTCCTTGATATAAACAGAGCAAGAACTATCAGAAACCTGCATATTCTTAGTGAAATCTGACTTTTTGAAGTAACAGATAATGATGCTGCCATAGGCCTAGGGGAGGATGTGGAGGATATTCTGCTTAATGTTATACTCCTTTATGTGGTTCATGAAGTGTGTTCCATATCACTTAATTTGTTTGTAGGATGGGCCTAAATAGAAGCCAGTTTCCAGGAAGCCCTGGGAGGGAGAAGAATGTTCAGAAGCAGATTTTAAACCTAACCATCTTTGATGGCAGTTAGTGTTTATCAACTTTGGGACAGACAAAAGCTTTGCAAATTTGTAGTTTTGGAATATTCAGCTGGTGGGGGAAAAGCTTTCTGCAGGCAATTGCCTACAGTTGTACATATCAGTCGCCATGTTTGCTTGTATTCTTAAGAATATAGTAGTTTTATAAAGGAAAAATTACAAAGTTATCCTTACATAGCTTAAAGGCATAAAACTTATTCCACAGCAATTTGTGATAAATTTAGATTTGGTTCATTCATTCATTTAATGATCATTTCCCCCCAAAATTTTATTCAATAAGAAACATATCTCTACAGTTTTTATTGAGGGGGTTGATCGCATCCAGGACCAAATCCACCTCTAAAATGGAATTCTGTTGCTGACTCAGCCCCAGCCTCAGCCTTCTTGTCAGCACCAAGGGGAGCAGCACTTCCTCTATATGTATCTCTGCTTCACCCCGAGTAAGTAGGGCAAGTCTCTCACCCACCAGACCTTTAGGCCTCCTGTCTCAGGAAGACACAATTTTAGGGGACAGATGAAGATAATCCCCCAGGTACTGGATGCCTTTATTGGTAAGGACTCCTGCAAGCTGCTCCTTAACATACCCACAAAACTTTAGAGACAGCATGGCCATTGTGACATGGAGATTGGGCACATTTTTGTCTGTCAGCTCAGGGTGCTTTTTGGCATGTGGACATCCTTCTTGGCTACCATTACTCCCTCCTTAAAAAGAAGTTCATAGATGGCAATTTGGTTCTTCTTGGGAATCAATATCTCCGTGGAGGCAATAGGTGCTTCTCTACGAAGAGTCCAGTTCAGAAAGGAAAGTTGAATGATCATTTTTAAGGACCCAAGTAAAGGCACTGACTTTCTGGGCTGAAAATGGGAGAATTTTGAACTAGTTGAAGAAAACGGTCTCCCTTAACTGCCCCCCCTTACCTAATTCTTAATACCAACTTGAAATTATTGTTTCAATTGAAGGAATGTACCCCAAGCTATTGGACATGGAAGAGAGTCCTTGGGAGGAATGGAGTTGGAAACAGCAACAATGGTCATTTAGTATTGATAACTTTTTCACCTCATTACCTTCTCACTACAATGCATTCCCTTTACCTAGGTGCAATAAAACTTCATGGGTGCACCTTCACAGCAAATATTGGCATTTAATAGACTATAAGATTGCATGGATAAGAGACAGACAGAATGTGAGAGTGACAAAGGCAATGTGAGGTGCAGAGTGCTGGAAAGACAGTGACTAGAGTGGTGGATTAGGTAACAGGAAGATTCTTTGTTCTTACTAGGTGTATGACTGTGGCAAGTCATTGAACTCCTTTGAGCCTCAGTTTTCCTTTATATAAAAATGGAGATAAAATTACCTGTGAGATGCAGAATGCCACTGCAAAAGGAGAGCTGGCCCCTGAATTAGGAAAACATTGATTCATGTTATTCCTCTGTACCTTAATGTTTGAGGTACTCTGGCCAAGTGACTGACTTTTCTAGGATCCAGGCCTCTTTCTAAGGATCTCATTTGAAGACAAGATGTCCATTTGCTTGGGGAGAGGAAAGGTCTTCAGTCTAAGTTCCTTGTGAGATCACAAACTTATCTCCAACTTGTTATAGGAACTACTTGAGATAAGTAGATAAGGTGTTTTTAAAACTTTAAATTTCCTTGTATGTTTTAATGATGGTTTTTTTCCTTCAACTTAAATGAAGACTTGTCATTTTTCCACCAATCCTCTTCATTCAGGTTCCAGACTTGTAAAATAAAGTTTCAGAATTGTAGGGTTAGGGATTGGATTGGGAATTCACTGATTTAGGGGAATTCCTTGATGAAGAAGCTCATTTTAAAGAATAAGATAAGTTAGTATCTTCTCTGTACTTTATAGTTTTAGCCTTTTATTGCTTTCCTGTTATCAGGGTTATTCCAGTTCTTTTGACCAGTATCAACTTCACTATTATTATTGTAGTTATTCCAAGTTGAACTTGTCACTTCTCCATTTAGAGTTTTCTTGATACTTGATCAATGATACTTGAGTGGTTTGCCATTTCCTTCTCAAATTCATTTTGTGGATGAGGAAACTGAAGCAAATGAGGCAAGGTGACTCACCCAGGGCCACATAGATAAAAAGTGTCTGAAGCCACATTTGAAGATGAGTCTTCCTGATTCCGAGTCCTGCCCTCTATCTACTTGTTCATCCAATTACTCATTGTCACGTTGCCTTCTCGAAAATTGATGTTTCAGTTGTTGGGGGTGGGGGAACACAATTGAAGTCCAAGTTAACACATAGGTTTCCTGAGTACTGAAATAAGAAGCCTCCACCTTTCTTACCAGCCTTGGTTTTAGTTCACTTAATAGGCAGTCCTTCGGAGGAGGTACTTATTCCTATGTAAACTGTAAAGCTGCCTTCAGAGAGCTTCTCCAGAAAATTAGAAGCCTTGAAAAAATGAAGGGAAAGGATTAATATCCCAAGCTTCAGGGCTCCTCCATTACTTCCTATCATTTGGATTTGATCTTTTGACTTTTCAAGGAAGATGACCAACAACCCAGCATCAGAGAAGATGAAGTTGGTTTCTTTTAGTAAGTAAGAATTTGTCCTCAAATTCTACCTGAAATTCAGTTACTTTTCTCTGGTTGAGATATTTCTATAGTTTGGTTAAATTTAAACTTTATTTCTTCTGTTAGGGGCTAGTTTTTGAGTTAGTTTTGAAGGCTTTTACAAAATCAAATTTCACCTCAGCTTTTGTCTTAGTACACAGTGCCATATCCTTGGTCCTTGGGGGAAAAAAAAGTCATTGAATGAATTAAGTTTCTTACTAGGTCTATTATAACACTACATAGTTAATTTTGAAACTACATTGAGAATCATTGTAAACTAGACTGAATCTCTCTTCTCTTCTGTTTTAATATTCTCTCCATGCTCTAAATCATCCATGCCATTTTTTTTACTAATTTGTGTATTATCACATCTGAAGAGAATGCAAAATACTGAAAGAATTAGTAAACAATTTGCTGCAGTCTCAGGGCATGGGTTAATATTTACCTTCAGAGATTTTTACAACAAGGGGCAGCTAGGTGGCACAGTGGATAGAGCACCAGCCCTGAAGTCAGGAGGACCTGAGTTCAAATCTGGTCTCAGACACGTAACAGCTGTGTGACCCTGGGCAAGTCACTTAACCCCAATTGCCTCAGCAAAAAGCAAAAAAAAAAAAAAAAAAGAGATTTTTACAACAGATCATGACAATAATGGTACATATTGATCTCGGGGTGGGATAGAGGGAAAAGCAGAAGGATTCAGTGGATAAAGAAATTGTTTCAGAAATAGGACAACCTAATTAAAGACTTGTATGTGAAATATATGGACTGAAGTAAAGAAAGTGCTAAGCTTAAACACCAAGTAGGTTACAGTGAAAAATGGCAGGAAGAGTTGTAATGCTCAGGGAGAAACTGAGGCAGTATCACACAGTGGAAATTAGGTAATGCTTTATTGATGTTAATTGAGAGTTCAGAATCCATAGCTATGGATCAGGACTGGTGGGGCTCATGTCTCAAAGCACACAGTCCAGCCCAGAGACTGACACACAGCAATGTCAGCCGACTGAATACAAAGTACTCAGCAGCACCATCAAGGGACTTCAAACATTATATAGGGTTCCTATAGCTCAGGGAGACAAAGAACTCATGGGAACAGCTGAGCACATCTGGTATCCAAGGAAACCATAAATTCAGTTCTGACAAGTAGTAGTAAAGGAGCCTTGAGACAGAAGACTGCTCATCTAGGTCATAGATAAGGGGTAGGTTGAGGCTGACCATCTGGAGGTTTTATGATTACTTTGGGATGTGAGTCCAATTATTTCTGAAGGTCAGGAAGTGGGAATTGCTATCCTGGGACAGAGCAATTAAGGGAGACTGATACTGCAACTGAGGGAAACAGACAGTAACTGAGGGAGACTGAAACAGTAACTGAGGGAAACTGAGACAGTAACTGAGGGAAACTGAGACAGGAACAACAGAGTCAGAAAGTCAGGAAGCCCTGAACTCCCACTCAGTCTCTACCACTTGATTAACTATGTGACCTTGGGTATGTCTCTACCTATTTGTTATTTGTAAAATAAGGATAATAAATAAATAAATAAATAAAATAATAATAAGAACTTTATAAGGATAACTTGAGGTAATATTTGCTAGTTGTTATAAATGATATAATTTATCATCATTATTATTGGCAGAGAGATTTTCCTTTTGAGGTTTCTATACACCACTGTAGTCTCAGGGATTTTAGGATCAGGTGTATTTATATTCTAAAGAGTATAATGCTAATTAGGCCCATGCAAACAATCACATAGAACAAATGGTAACAAAGAACCCAAACTGCTACACTAGTAAATACAAAATGAATACTAAGTTTAGTTTAAGTTTAGTGTTTTAGCTGATTATAATCAATAATATTTAAAGATAAATATTCCCACCCTATAGAATATTTTGTGTCTAACTACAATTAATGCTAGCATTCATATGGAGTTTCAAGTTTGCAAAACTCTTGACTTAGTTTGTGCCATTTAATCCTCAGAGCAGCCCTGTGAAGTGTGTGTGATAATTATTCAAATTTTAGAGAAAAGGAAACTGAAGCTAAGACAAGTTAAGTGACTTGACCAAGGTCACACAATTAATATTTGTCAAAAATAAACTTGATATTTTCTTCTTCCTGGCTCCAAAACCAGTGGCTGGTCTATCCACTGGGCCACTTAGCTAACCACTTCTCTTGATCTACTGATTACTGTCTAGATTGCATTCATTTGAATACTGGACCAATGGGGTTTTATTGCAATTTCTTAGTCTTGAGCCTTTTCTACAGACTTCTCAAGAGCAGTCAAGGAGTGTGTCACTAAAACAAACTGTGGAACACAGAGTTAGTTTTCAATGAGCTGTCATGAGATGTCCTTGAAATGGAAAATTCCCTGAAATAGGATTGAATGAACACATGATACCTTCTATAATTACATTCCATTCAATAACCACAAGTTGACCAAGGCACAGTACCTGCAGCTGGTTATACAAGGCCAAAGGTAAGGAAAGATTGCTTGACTTTGAAGAGTTCCTTCTATTGGGTAAGCTTGGGTGCATTTCTGCTCCTGGGGAATAGGCAAATGGAGTATGCTAACCTCTCTATTGCTTTCACTTAGAAATTCTTAGTCTAACATCCAAAGACTCCCAAAATATCTGTAAAATTTCAGAGTGAGGTATGTATTCAGATGGGAAAAATTATTTTCCCTTACACATTTAAGGTATTTAGCTTTTATTGAAATTATATAAAAGCATCATTCTAAAAATAAGTCTTAAAAAGTGCTAAAGAGATCCATTATATTAAGCCATGATAAACTGAATAAGTTGCAGTATATGATTACAAAAAAATACTATTGTGATGTAAGAAATGAAGAAGGGGATGATTTCAGAAAAACGTGGGAAGGCTTGTATGAACTGGGAAAAGGTGAAGTGAAATAAAAGCACCAGGAATACATTGTACACAGTAACAATAATATAACTATAATCCACTGTGAAAGACTTAAGTGTTGTAATAAATACAACAATACAAAATAAAAAAGAATATTTTAAAAATAAATTTATTAAATTAAGCAGAGGAAAAAAAGAACTTCAATACAAAATTGATATAATGAGAGAGAGGGTTGAAAAAACAAAGTAGATTATATGAGAAACAGAAAAATAAGTTAACAAAAAGAAATAATGACATTATTACTCAACTATTAAATTAAAATTCACTACAAGAATCACTTCAAGTTTGTACCATTTGATACTTAGAAATGATTGCAATAGGTTCAGCCCTTAGAAACTCTGCTAGAAAATTCTAGAAACTTCTAATAACTAATGGGTTGCCTTGTTTTTTGTCTTTCTTTTTTCTATTCATCTTAACACAGGAATCATCCTAAAACATTGTGATTGCCCTATTCCCCATTATTCAGCCATCCTCTAGTGTTTCTTAGGTAAATTAGAAACGAGCATTTTAAACCCTCTACCATGTTTCCATCCACCCTATCTTTCCAGGTATTTTCATAACCTCAACATTAAATCCAAACTTGACTATTGCCAGTTCATTTACTTTTTTTTTTTATTTTATTTTTTTACTTTCCACTTCATTTACTTTCTACTTCCCTGTTCCCTTAAGGAATTAGAGGTCTAGTTCCAATGGTTTGGTGATAAAGAGAGCCATCTACACCCATTCAGAGGATTGCAGGAACTGAGTGTGAGTCACAACACAGAATTTTCACTCTTTTTATTGTTGTTTGCTTGCATTTTTTTCTGATTTGATTTTTCTTGTGAGGCAAGATGATTATATAAATATGTATGCATATATTGAATTTAACATCTATTTCTACTGTGTTTAACATATATTGGATTACTTGTCATCTAGGGGAAGAAGTGGGGGAAGGTGGGAGAAAATTGGAACACAAGGTTTTGCAAGGGCTAATGTTGAAGAATTGTCTACACATAGGTTTTGAAATATAAAAAAAGCTTTAATAAAGGGAAAAAAGGAATTAAAGATCTGATTTTGTATAGCTTGAGCAGCACGGTTCAGCTGAGACTTCATGGACTATGATCAATCAGGATAATGAAGGGCCTTCAACTCACTTAGATATTTTCCTCAGAAGGATGTGAGCACCTAAAAGTCAGAGGTCATTTTCTTTGTTTTGTTTTTTTAGCTTGGGGACTTAAGGACTTTACTAGAAAGTGAATGAAAAACTTCAGAATATAACTTGGAGAGGTTAGGATGGATTGTCCTGGGTGACAATGAGTTTGGAGAGCAGAGACAAGATGTAATATACAACTTGGAATTAACTCCTTAACTTTCAAAAACTGTAACAACAACAAAAAAATTTCATTTATATTATTATGACTTCAGACCTTCAGGAAATATTTACAGAAAATAATATTGTCACTGATAAATACACTGATTCAATGAAAGTTTGACAGTTTTATTCACAAAATATATCAAGCATTAAGTTCTTTACTTGAAAACATTCTCTTCAAATATATTTGACCAAAGAGGGAAGATTTTATCTTTTGGGGGGAGGGAGGGTTGGAAATACTGATTATTGAAAAAAATCTTTCAAACAAAACCTCTTAAAATTTATCATACAAATCAATACTTTATGCAAAAGTTTTTTTTTTAAATAAAGTTCAGCAATTCAGTTCAACCTGAATATCAAGATTTTCAGCATTATTTTGCTCTTGCTGGAGAGGTTCCCTTTTCTTGGGTTATGGTTTCTCCTTGACTCTTGTACCACCAAGTTTCTTTTCTGATTCATAGCTCATAGTTGTTTCATTCTATAGCAGTATTTGTGTGAGGGCCTCTCTTTGTTGAGTTCTCTTCCCATTATAAATCTCTTCAGTTTCAGTGTGCATGTTTTTTTTCCTGATCTGTCTCCTTCAGTTCTTATCTCTTGCTATCTTCCTCACCCTGACCCTCATTTTCTTTTATTTTCTTTTTTCTTTTTCACTTTTCTACCATTCACTTTGGGACTGGACTTGCTCAAGCTCTCACAGAATAAATATAACCTGAATTGACAAAGCAAAATGAAGGATTTTATAAGTGTCTATCACACAGGGAATATTCCCTGAATGAGCCACGATTCATAATATTCATGTTATTTAGAGTTCATCACTTAACACATATTGTAAGGCATCTATAACCATAGCATTCGTGGATCTGGTATCTGGTATCTCAGTCAGATTTTGCTGGGGGTCAGTCTGAAGTCTCAGAGGATCAGCCACATCTCCCAGTGGGGTAGTCAGATCTCCCTGGTGATCAGTCAGATGTCCCTGAGGAACAGCCACATCACCCAATGAGGATGCCAGATGTTCATCACGAAGGAATAATCCAGACCCACATCCATCGGTTCTCTTGTATGAATCAATAGGATACAATTCTTGCTGTGTAAAAGAAGGCAACAATTCATTTCGCCACTCCTCCTTTCTCACCAATGGGGGTACTTGCGACTGACCTTGAAACTCCTGTGGTGACTGATGCTGGGATGGGGTAGGCTGCTGTAATATGGGATTTTGCTGGAGATATGGCTGCTGCAGCTGATATGGGGGCTCCCATGTGTATTGAAAAGGTGCTGGATGATAACATGGGTAGGACTGGTCTCTTGTCCATCTCTGCTGCTGCTGATGCATAGGTGACTTCCTTTCTCCAAAAAAGGAAGTGAATGAGCCATAATTTTCTGGTCCTTTTGCTTCCTGTAGGGCCCAGGAAAATGGCCACTGCTTGGCGCTTCCCTGGGACACTGGTCTGGGGAGGTCATTAGGTTGAAGTTCAGTTGTTGGTCTCATTGTCTGGGAGGAGACAAAATGAGGATTGGGAGAAAATCCATATCCATCCATACAAGCAGCCTCAGTGGTTAGTGCTGCACTCCTCTCAAAGGAGCAGATCCTCTTTGGGACAGCTTTCTGACCAGGCTTACCTGCCCAGGTAGGATACCTGAATGCACTGGGTATAACAAGGTTTTGCTTAGAGAAGTCCTTTTCCAGAATTGGACTTAGAGGTACATTTTCCAGGCACATCCGTTTTCTTGAGTTGGTAGAATCCTCAGATGCACGCTTCTTAGATTCTGTGGGTTGTCTGGCTCTTCTATTTTGAAACCAAACCTGAGTAGGGAGAAGAAAATATAATGATATCCATTAATCTGACTTCAAATTGATTTTTATCTTTAAAAAGATGTAAGATTTTTATGTCTTTAAAGTGGTATTGTTAACCACCACTATATCTATATCTCAGAGAAACAAAAAAGCAAGGGTGGTTCCATTTATGCTGAAATATAGCAGCTTTGTGTTTGTGGTGAAGAATTAGAAATACAAGGGATGCCCATCGTTTGGGGAATGGTTAATAAATGACTAACAAATCATAGTCAACTAGCATTGTGTTGTAAGAAATTATGAGCAAGATGCTTTCAGAAAAACTTGGAATGGAGCAGCTGGGTGTCAAAGTGGATAAAGCACCAACTTTGGAATATGGAGGACTTGAGGTCAAATATGGCCTCAGACACTTGACACTTGCTATTTGGTCCTGGGCAAGTCACTTAACTCTGATGTCTAACAAGGAAAAAAAATCAAAAAACAAAAGAAAAGAACAACAACAACAAAAACTTGGAAAAGTTAGGAGAAACTAATGCAAACTGAAAGGAACAGAACCAGGAGAACACTGTACATAGTAACAGCAATATTGTACAATGATCACTTGTGAATGATTTAATGTTCTCAGCAATACAGTGATCTAAAATATTTCCTAAGCATTCATAATGAAAAAGAACTGATGGAGTTAACTGCAGATGGAAATATGCTACTTTCCTTTTTCTTTTTTTTAAACATACTATTTTTCATTTTATTTATTGTACTATTTTTTCTTTGATTTATTTCTTCTTTCCCAATATGACATACATAAATATATTTTGCATGATTTCAAACCATTTTTGAGATGGTGGAGATGAAGGGTGGTGAGAGTAAATTATGGAACTCAAAATTTTTTAAAAAATGAATTTTAAACATGTCTTCACATGAAATTTGGAAAAAAAACTATTTTAAAAAAGTATTATTCTTAATTTGAGAGACAAATTAGTAAGACTTTTCTCTTTTGGGGAGATTTCTTTATCTGAAAATAAGAAAACCTCATGAATAAACATGAAAAATAAAAAATAAAGGACATTTTATTCCATAAGGTCCATATCATCATCCCACCCTCAATGGACTTTATCTTCCCTGAAAGCATCTCCATTTTCAGATTTTTTTTCTCTCTGGAAATACCTCTCTAACACATCCTTCCATCCCAAAGTTTTCCAGATAAAAATCTCCCTTTTCCTACAAATCATCTAAGAAGTTAAAGCAGATATATCCCAAAGAAATCATAAAGGAAGGAAAGGGCCCCACATGAGCAAGAATGTTTGTGGCAGCCCTTTTTGTAGTGGCTAGAAACTGGAAAGTGAATGGATGCCCATCAATTGGAGAGTGGCTGAATAAATTGTGGTATATGAATGTTATGGAATATTATTGTTCTGTAAGAAACGACCAACAGGAGGATTTCAGAGAAGCCTGGAGAGACTTGTATGAGCTGATGCTGAGTGAAATGAGCAGAACCAGGGGATCATTATACACGTCAACAACAATACTATATGAGGATCAATTCTGATGGTCATGGCTCTCTTCAACAATGAAATGTTTCAAACCACTTCCAATTGTTCAGTGAAGAAAGCCATAAAAACCCAGAGAGAGGGATGTGAAATGTGGACCACAACATAACATTTTCATGCTCTCTATTGATGTTTGCTTGCATTGTGTTTCCTTTCTCTGATTTTTTGTTCTTGTAGATACGATTTTTCTTGCACAAAAATGATGTGTGGAAATATGTATACACATATTCGACTTGTCAAGTATTTTAACATAATTAATATGTAGTGGATATCCTGCCCTCTAGGGAAGGGATGGGGAGTAGGGGGGAAAATTTGTAACAGAAAACTTTGTAAGGACTAAAGTTGAAGAATTACCCATACATATGTTTTGCAAATAAAAAGTTTTAATAAATAAATAAATAAATAAATAAGAAGTTAAAGCAGGGGAGAAAAAAAAGCTCTGTTCATATTCATTTCTTAAGATTAAAGCATGCTGGAGCAGCTAGGTGGCACAGTGGATAGACCACCAGACCTGAAGTCAGGAGGACCTGAGTTCAAATCTGGTCTCAAACACTTAACATGTCCTAGCTGTGTAACCCTGGGCAAGTCACTTAACCCCAACTGCCTCAGCAAAAAGCAAAAAAAAAAAAAAAAATTAAAGCATGCCTCATAAAAATTAAAGATAGCGGAGACTCTAACACAATAAATTCAATGAACTGCTTATTTACACCAAAGAGATCAAAGACAGAAAAAATGCTTCTATAATCATTATATATGGCATCACTGCTTGTAGTAGCAAGAAATTTGGAATTGATCTCAGTGTAGTTGAAAGGATCTTGCATTGGAATTCAGATCATCTGGGTCCTCAGATTAATACCTCTGGGAATGCATGAAATCAGGGAAAACAACAAAAGACATCAGAACACAAATCGATGCCATGACAAATATTGCATGAAGATGCAGGAGAGATGATGAACCACGGAAGAAATTTATACTATTATATGTGGTCAAACTTTTAATTTTTTTTACTTGTCCTGTGTTAC
Source organism: Myrmecobius fasciatus (assembly GCA_023553655.1). Taxonomy (NCBI): domain Eukaryota; kingdom Metazoa; phylum Chordata; class Mammalia; order Dasyuromorphia; family Myrmecobiidae; genus Myrmecobius; species Myrmecobius fasciatus. The sequence goes on from JAJPUD010014306.1 coordinate 17,381, forward strand.
CATGAAGGGCCTATTTGTTGGGTTTAAAAAAAAAGTATTAGGAATTGGCAGGGTTGTTTTGTTGTTCAATAAAATATTATATTTAAAACAAAAAAGGAAGGTGAGGGTTTCCTCCATTTCACAATGAGGAATGAAAGGAGAACTTAGTGAATGTGTCCAAATAGACATTAGCCTATGATTGGTGGATGAAAAGGGGAGATAATATAGTTCTATTTTATAGATAGATTTCTTGCTATCTATACAAATATTTTAAAGACACATGCATATATGTATATATGTATATACATATATGCATCTACCTATATCTATATCTAATCATTTCCATATCTATAGCAAAGACATAAGGTTTTTACTTGCCTGTATTCGGGATTCAGGAATATTGGTCAGCCTTGAAAGTTGTTCTCTTTCTTCTATGCCAGGATAGGGGTTCTTTGCAAAATAATTTACAAGAATATTTATTTGTTCTTTATTAAATGCTGTACGTTTTCTTCTTGTTGACTTGGAACGGTGATCTAAGGGAAAAGGAGAAAAAGAATTGGAGAGTTAGATTACAGACACAAAAGAACTTTCTTCCCTTACTAGCTCAGTTCTGGAGTAAATCAGCCTCCCTGCAGCAATGGCCCCAATTCAGTATTTTTCAATCCTTGGTTTCCCTAACTTGATTTTCTGCCTAACTTGACCCACTGTTTTACTCTTTTCTTCTTCCTGCACTCTGAGTATTATAGGAAGACTGTCTCCTCAGGAGTCTCCCATGTCCCTGATATCTCTTCCCTTTTCTGTTGCCACTACTTCTAGTTCAATCAAATGTGTCATTCCTTTTGACTTTTCTTTTATAATATTCTCCTAAATAGACCCTCAAATTCCACTCCTATCCAGGATTCTCTGTTTGGCACTGGAAAAATAGAATTGAATTCTGTTTTCTCTTCCCACTCTCACCTCCCCCCCCAAAAAAAAACCCAAAACCAAACCCAAGAACCTTTTATTTAGTCCTCATTGCCTATAGAGAGAGGAATAAAAAAGAGTACATCTAGAGTCAAAGGGGCTTTGGACCTAGAGACAAATAAATCAAGGATTCTGGCCTTAATTTTCTCATCTATAAAAAGGAATATGAATAGCTGATCTCTAAAGTTCGTTTAATTTCTCCATCTAGGTAATCTTCTGCAAAAGTTGCATAGCTTGCTAGTCAAGGCTCTAAATAATTTCTAAGCAATGTAAACATTCCAACTTTCTTTTGCATTCTCCACTTAAACCAAAAAGCCAGTCTTTCATTCTCCCACCCCAGTAACTTTGCTCAAGCAAAACTCTATACCTGGTATCTCGTCCCCAATCTTTTGGAATTTAACATCCTCCTTCCCTTTTCACTTCCTTCATGATGACTGCCTTCTCCACCATCCTACTCCTGACTGGCAATGATCTTCTCTTCCTCCATTCTCATTTACCCTCTCCTTCAGTTATATGATAGTTTTATCATATTATAGTCATTTATATATGTTAAGATTTTAAAATGATGAAATTGGCCTGGATGATCCAACTTAAGATATATGATACCAATGGTTCATATAACCAGGCTATGTCAGAGACAGAACCAAAACTCAGGTTCTTATGACTATTATTACTCATGATGCCATACTGGACTCTCAACATTTGAGGTAGCTTCCAAATTCCACATTTGTTAAATACCCACTACATTGTGCTGGACAAGTAGATGACACAATGGATAGAGTGCTGGACTTGAAGTCAGGAAGATTCATCCTCTTAAGTTCAAATCTGACATCAGACACTTTGGTGAGTGTGTTTAAGGCTGGGCTAGCCACTTAACTCTGTCTCAATTTCTCTTCTGAAAACAAGCTTCAGAATTAAGGGGTAAACCACTTTGCCTATTTGCTAAGCAAATTCAAATGGCATCACAAAGAATCAGAAATGAAAATTCAGAAATGACTGAACAATAACACATTGTCATAGGTTGTTATAGGATACAAATATAGTTTGTTGCCCTTAAGCCATTTAAAGGTCTCCTTGACAAACTATTATACACTGTAGAATATAAATACACCTGATTCTAAAATCACTGAGACTCTCCTGAGGTATAGAAACCTCAGGACAAAAATCTCTTTGTCAATAATAATGATGATAAAGTATTATAATAATTAGAAAATGTTACCTCAAGTTCTCCTTACAAAGCTACTGATCTTTATTATGCTCATTTTATAGGTGATAAGTAGGTAAAGATACATGCCCAAGGTCACATAGCTAACTAAGTCTTAGGGACTGGGTGTGAACTCAGGACTTCCTGACACTTTCCACTGTAACCTAGTTGGTGTTTGAATTTAGCACTTTCTTTACCTTAGCCCATATGTTTTACATGCAAGTCTTTAGTCAGATTTTCCCATTTCTGAAACCATTTCTTTATCCATTGAATCCTTCTGCTTTCCTCCCTACCTCACCCCAAGAGATCAACATGTACCATTATTGTCATAATCTATTATAAAAATTTCTAAATATAAATATTAATGTCTCATGCCCTGAGACTGTGGCAAATTGTTTAGTAATTCTTTCAGTATTTTGCTTTCTCCTTGAGTGTTATTGTGTATTAACACAATATTGTATTGTGTATTGACACAAATTGGTAAAAAAAAAAAATAGAAATGGCATGGATGATGTGGAGAATGGGAAAAGTTTTAAAACAGAAAAGAGGAGACAGATTGAGTCGCTTACAATGACTCTCGATGTCAAAAATTAATTATATAATGTTATATGAGACCTAGTAAGAGACTTAGTCCATTCAGTGACTTTTTTTACCCCAAAGGACCAAGGACATGGTCCTATGTACTACGACAAAAGCTGAGGTGAAATCTGAACTTGTAAAAGCCTTCTAAAATTGACTCAAAAACTAGCCCCTAACAGAAGAAGTTAAATTTAAATTCAACCAAACCATAGAAATACCATACAGAAGCTTTCCCATTTCAACCAGAGAAAAGTAACTGAATTTCAGGCAGAATTTTAGGACAAATTCTTACTTACCAAAAGAATCCAATTCCCTCTCCTCTGATGCTGGGTTGGTGGCCATCTTCCGTGAAAAGTCAAAAGATCAAATCCAAAAATAGGAAGTAATGGAGGAACCCTGAGGCTTGGGACATTAATCTTGTCCCTTCAAGTTCCAAGGCTTAGAAAGGAAGAGCCCTGCCTCCTTTTATGTTCTGGAGAAGCTCTCTGGAGGCAGCTTCACAATTTACATAGGAATAAGCACCTCCTCCAAAGGACGGTCTTTTAGGTTGGAAAGAAAGGGTGGAGCCTCCTATCTCAGTACTCAGAAAATGTAGGTGTTAACTTGGACTTCACACAACTGAAGTCCCTCAACAACTGAAACCCAATTTTCTATTGGGTAACTGGATGACCAAGTAAGTAGAGGGTAGGACTTGGAATCCAGAAGACTCATCTTTATGTCTTCAAATCTAGCCTCACAACACTTCCTAGATATGTGGCCCTGGGTTAGTCACTTTACCCCCTTTGCTTCAGTTTCCTCATCCATAAAAATGAGTATCATTGCCAAGAAAACCCTAAATGGAGAAGTGACAAGTTTAATTGAAAAAAATGATGGAATAACTACAATAATAACAGCAAATTTGATACTGGTCAAAAGAATTAGAATAATCCTGATAACAGGAAAGCAATAAGAGGCTAAAAAGTACAGAGAAGATAAAAATTTATCTCTTTCTTTGTAATGATCTTCTTCATCAGGGAATTCCCCTAAATCAATGAATTCCCAATCCAATCCCTAACCCTATAATTCTGAAACCTTATTTTATAAGAATAAAGAGGATTGGAGGGAAAATGACAAGTCTTCATTTAACTTGAAGAAAAAAAATCATTAAAAGAAGCAAAACAATTTAAAGTTTTAAAAACAGCTTATCCACTTATCTCAGGCAGTTCAACTACTTTTCTTTCAAGCTGAAAGAAGAGGGAACTCATTGACAAGGAGAGGGACTTTGACAAGGCTCTTCAAACTAAATACCAAATACTGGATGTTGGCTGCTCAGCAAAAAGACAGATTTCCTCATTTTCTCAGTTCTCCTGCCCAACTCCAGACAACCTCTGCACTCAAATGCCCCCTTTCATCCAGAACCTTCCTGCTTCCCATAGGCCTGAGCCCCTGAATCTCATGTATACATCTTCTATTTCCTCAACCCTCTAAAACAGGGTAATAGGGGTGTGGAGAGTGCAGAGATTCTTCCATGGCACCTGACTGTTTTGGACTTCTCCTCACTGACCCTAAGTGCTAACTCAGAGTCTTTGCTCACCTCTAAAGTACAGCAAAGTCACTACCTGAATAGGAGACTGGCAAAGTAGTTGAGAGGTTCCAATTCTAGTTTTAGAGCCCCAGGAATAGGGCTCTCACTAGTTCATAGCATACCCCCTCAGACAATACCTTTATCCTACCCCCACATACACTTTGGGAATTTTATCTCTGGGACCCAGGAACTAATAGTGCTATGGAAACATTAGGAATGTTGAGAGAGTGTCAGATTAGAGATACAGATGGGATCCCCTTTTCTACACTGTCTTCAGCCATTGGATCATCTTTTTCCTCCCTTGGAGTTACTTAACCTGAGGAGTAATAAACCTACAAAATTATTTTATTGTGTTTGTTTAAAAAACAGTTAATCTGTAAATTAACAGTAAATCTGTACTATTACTCCCTAAGTGGGAATACCTTATTGTGATATTATAGGAAGGCTCAGTTTTATTTTTCAGTGATTTTATAAAAGACTAAGTAATATACGTAGTTATCACCTTAGTGAAGAAAAAGGGAGAGTTTGAAGTGATATGGAATTAACAAGTAGAAAGAAAATGAGTCTTAAAAATGAGGAAGGCCAATAGGCAGACATTTTGGCCAATGCTGAAGCAACAATTAGCCATTAACAAGGAACTCAACTGACTTTAGAAAATAAGAGACATGATTCCAGGGCTTCAGCTTCCTCACTGTATAACCTAAATACAACTCTTCCCTTCTCATACCATCAATGTCTTCAGCTGTAATAGGAGGTGGGATTGGTGTCCTTAGAGAGGTGACCTGGAATTGAGAGAATGCTTCCTACCTTGTTGAATTGACTTGGATATATCGTGGGAGCAACTGCTAGTGGCTGTGGGGGATCTAATTCTGACAAGCATAATTGGTTCCTTCATGTGAGAGGATGATAACAACACAAGGAGGCTGAGAGGCAGTTGTGCTCTCTGACCTATCTCTTCTTTCCCCTTGCCTCTGATTTATTTCATTCCCAATTCACAAACATCTGCATCAGTAAAGACTGATTTGCAATTCCTTTAAATGTGTTATATTTGCAGCTATGGGGGACCCTCAGATAATCAGCCTGCTTCTTTATACTTAGGTGCCGTACTCAACATGGATGCATGTTAAGGGAAATGAATGAGGGAGTATGGAAGTTGGAGATTAACATTTTCATATTGAAAAATAGAGCACTGCATGGGTAGGCTGAGCGAATATAATAAAAATGGCAGTACTACCTAAATTAATCTTGCTTATTCAATCCTATACCAATTAAATTTCCAGGAAATTATTTTACAGGTCTAGAAAAAATAACAAAGCTCATCTGGAAGAACAAAAGGTCAAAAAATTTAAGGGAATTAATGAAAAAAAAGGAACTGAAGGTGGCCTAGCTGTGCCAAACCTAAAGTTATATTATAAAGCAGCGGTCATCAAAACTATTTGGTACTGGCTAAGAAAAAGAGTAGTCAATCAGTGGAATAGTTTAGGAATACAGGACAAAATAGTCAATGAGTATTGTCATCTAATATTTGACAAATCCAAAGACCTCAACTTTTGGGCTAAGAACTCACTATTTGACAAAAACTGTTGGGAAAATTAGAAACTAGTATGGAAGAAACTAGGTATTGACTCACACCTAACACCACATACTAAGATGAGGTGCAAATAGGTTCATGATTTAGACATAAAGAATAATATAAACAAATTAGAAGAACAAAGGATAGTCTACTTCTCAGATCTGTGGAGAAGGAAGGAATTTGTGACCAAAAAAGAACTGGTGTTCATTACTGAACACAAAATAGTGGATCCAACCATTCTGAAGAGCAATTTGGAGCTATGCTCAAAAAGTTATCCAGCTGTGCATACCCTTTGACCCAGCAGTGTTTCTACTGGGCCTATATCCCAAAGAAATCTTAAAGGAGGGAAAGGGACCCAGATGTGCAAAAATGTTTGTGGCAGCCCTTTGTGTAATGGCTAGAAACTGGAAACTGAGTGGATGCCCATCAATTGGAGAATGGCTGAATAAATTATGGTATATGAATGTCATGGAATATTATTGTTCTGTAAGATATGACCAGCAGGTGATTTCAGAGAGATCTGGAGAAACTTACATGAACTGATGCTAAATGAAATGAGCCAAATTAGGAGATCATTGTACTTGGCTACAACAAGATCATACAATGATCAATTCTGATGAACATGGCTATTTTCAACCATGCGATGATTCAGGCCAATTCCAATGACCTTGTGATGAAGAGAGCCATGTACACCCAGAGAGAAGACTGTGGGAATTGAGTGTGGATCACAACATAATATTTTCATGATTTTTATAGTTGTTTGCTTGCATTTTATTTTTTCTCAGTTTTTTCCTTTTTGATTTGATTTTTCTTATGCAGCAAGATAATTGTATAAATATTTATGTATATATTGAATTTAATACATATTTTAACTGTGTTTATTGGATTACTTGCCATTTAGGGAGTGGGAAGAAGGTGGAGAAATTGGAATACAAGATTTTGTAAGGTCAATGTTGAAAAATTCTCCATGGTTATATTTTGAAAATAAAAAGCTTGGGCAGCTAGGTGGCGCAGTGGATAGAGCACCAGCCCTGAAGTCAGGAGGACCTGAGTTCAAATCTGATCTCAGACACTTAACACTGCCTAGCTGTGTGACCCTGGGCAAGTCACTTAACCCCAATTGCCTCAGCAAAAAAAGCAAAATAAATAAATAAATAAAAAATAAAAAGCTTTAAAATAAAAAAAAAGAATATTGCATAAAAAAGTAAAATTAGCCAATTAGAAAATGCTCACTAAAGCTCACTGAGCAAAACAAATCCTTAAAAATTATAATTGAACAAGTGGGAGATAATGACCTCTAATCATCAAGAATCAAAGAAAAAAAAAGTAGGAAAAAAATTAGAAGACCATGTGAACTCTCCCACTACTTGAAACAACTGACCTGGAAAACCAATACAATAAGGTTAATTTAAGAATCCTTGGACAACCTCAAAGTGATGATCTACAAAATAAGCCATCATCATCATCTTTCAAAAACTCATCATAAAAATGTATCCTGATATTCTAGAATCAGAAGGTAAAATAGAAATTAAAAATGTTTAGGATCTTAAATAAGAGGTTAAGGAACTTGGTCAGAAGATCCCTATAGTTAGGAAAATGGGGGGGGATTAACTTTATAGATCAGCTATTCCCACACCTTTCTACAGATGAAGAAACTGAGGCCAGAGCAATTCATGGAATTGTCACGAGGTTCAAAGACCCTTTGCACTATTCCTTTTCCATCTTTCTTCATAGGCAATGAGGAAGGTTGTTAGGGAAAGGGAAGACCTAAATAATGAAAACCCAAATTGGCCTGAAAGTAGTGGGAATAGAAAAGAGGGAACAGATTCCAGGAATACTAGGGACCCGAGGACAGACTTACTGCAACACTCACAAAGCAGGAAGAAGAGACAAAAGCATTAGGCCAGGTAGGAAAAGAACCACAGTAGGGAAACTCAGGGAGGGAAGATGGACAAAGGTACACTCCTGTCCTCTGCTCCAGAAAGACTGCTCTGACAATGTCTCCATCATTTATGGCAAATATGAGCTGGGAAGAAAAGGAAATGCTCCTCTCACTCTCCAAATCTTGTCTTCCCTTTTCTCACACAATAGGCTCCTATCTGCCTCAGTGAGAAGGAAGAGAATTGTACTTACAAAATACAGCTTAATGTTCTCATTCACTGTTTTGGAAAAAAAAAAAAAACCCAAACAAATAAACAAAAAAAAAAATCCAAAACAGTCACGCTATTCCGGTTTAAAGGAAAAGGAAAAACTTGCAGCAAAGCTTGATACAGAAGAGTCAAGAATAGAGGTGGGTTGAGAGCTGATGTCTCCATGTAACATATGTGCTTGTGTGTGTATGTGTGTGTAACATTCTGTTAACAGACAGTATAAAAATCAGAGAAAATGCTTTAGCAAAGTCACTGAGGTGGGAGAATGAAAAACTGGTTGTTCAAGTTTAGTGGCGTGTGCAGGAGAAAGCCAAAAAGTTAAGTTGGGGGGAAGCTAGGTGGTGCAATGGATAGAGCACTAGCCCTGAAGTCAGAAGGACCTGAGTTCAAATTTGGCCTCAGACACCCAACACTTCCTAGCTGTGTGACCTTGGGCAAGTCACTCAATCCCAATTGCCTCAGCGGCGAAGAAGAAGAAGAAGAAGAAGAAGAAGAAGAAGAAGAAGAAGAAGA
>JAJPUD010014306.1:25915-41086 GCA_023553655.1 Myrmecobius fasciatus
AAGAAGAAGAAGAAGAAGAAGAAGAAGAAGAAGAAGAAGAAGAAGAAAGAAAGAGAAAAGACAAAAAGAAAAGTTAAGTTGGTTCAGAAATATTTGGGGGGAGGTAGAATCCAGATGTGAAGAAAAAGCAAGGACTTATCTGAGCTTTTTATGACAAGGATTAAAAAAAAAACAAAAACAAAAAAACAACAAAAACCACTGATGATCAATGAATGGACATCGTTACATTTCTTCTCACTTAGATTTAGTTTCAAAATAAAAGAGCTAGACAATCCACACAACAGAAAATTGTATATCACAGGCTTCCTCCTAGTCAAGAAAATGGATGTAGCTGCACAATGTATCTCCAGATCTTTATTCTGAAACCAGACCTCTCTGAAAATGATATGTCACCAGAAAATATATCCAGATCTCCAAGTTAAGCAGAAAGTTGGCCCAAGAACTGGTGCTCTACAGGATGGAGGAGTGCAGCTTCAACCACTGAGTCTGCTTGCTGCCATGGATATAGCAATTCCCAGTCTTCCCTTTGGTTCCTTCAAAACCAGCAGACTATCACCACCACTTCAGTCTTGGTCCCACTTCCCACCCAGTGTCCTAGGGAAGATCCAGCCAATGTCTATCTTCCTAGGCTCTTGGGTAAAGGGAAATGTTTCAGTCTGAATTTTCTAATCTTGGGATTAATGTATCTAACATAAAAATATTGTAATGGCTAGTACTTTCCAAGATTGTTATGAGAACCATATGAGAGAAAGTAAGTAAAGCATTTTATAAGCTTTATACTGTTCTGTGTTTTAATGATTTTTTTTTCTTTTTCTTTCTTCTTTTTTTTTAGGAAGTTGGGGTTAAGTGACTTGTCCAATGATCATGTAGCTACTAAGTGTCTGAGGCTGGACTGGAACTCAGGTTCTCCTGACTCTAGGGATGGTGTTCCATCCATTGTGCCACCCAGCTGCCCCTGATTCTTTTTTTTCCATGAATTTTTAAAACCCTGACATTAATACCTTGAAACTGGCAGCAACACATGAGCGGATGCTGAGTGAAATGAGCAGAACCAGGAGATCATTATACACAGCAATAACAATATTACATGATGATCAATTCTGATGGACATGGCTCTCTGCAACAATGAAATGTCTCAAACCAGTTCCAGTTGTTCAGTGAAGAAAGCCATACACACCCAGAGAGGGATGTGAAATGTGGACCACAACATAACATTTTCATGCTCTTGATTGATGTTTGCTTGCATTGTATTTCCTTTCTCTGGTTTTTTTCTTGTAGATACGATTTTTCTTGCACAACAATGATAAGTGTGGAAATATGTATACATATATTCGACTTGTCGAATATTTTATTTTAACATAATTAACATGTAGTGGATATCCTGCCATCTGGGGGCGGGGGGGACTAGGGGAAAATTTTTAACCGAAAGCTTTGTAAAGATCAATGCTAAGGAACTACCCATACATATGTTATGCAAATAAAAAGCTTTAATTAAGAAAAAAAAAAAAAAGAAAGAAACTGGCAGCAACAAGTTGAGGGTAACTTCTTTAGGGAAATCATCTTTCCCTTACACTCTTTTTGCTGTTCAATACAATATATTGTTATCTGTGCTGTAATCGTAGCCTCATATATTTTTGTGGCAGCAAATAGGGATCTAAATAATCTTTCTCACTACACCTGAAGAAGGATTAGGATCTTTAAAGCATATTTATTTAGAATCCCAAGCTCTGTGAGGTAAGAGATATGTAAATGCTAGCCACTAGTGGCTAGCTAAATCCTTGCCTATCTAACCTGGTTAGCATAATATAAATACCAATTACATTTAAATAAATTATTCTCTCTTTGGAAGAGATAAGCTATAAGGGATTGGTTGCCTACAAAGAGAATAAATGGGAATGGGACAGAGGGGCAGAAATGAAGGAAGTTTGAAAAGAAACACTTATTTTTACAAGAACTTTTGTTGTATCTTTTGGATACAACAATCTATACACTCTAGGACAGGACTCTTCCTAGGAAAGATTTCCAGTGGCTTTATGAATCGGAAACAAAGAATAGCATTTTCTAAACTTTTTATTTATTTATTTTTAAAATTTTCAGTAACTTTTCTTTCATAATCTTTGTAGCTTATCTCATGCATTTAAAAACATTATTCTGAAAAAGGATTTGTCAAAATGGTCTTGACAGGCTTTAAGTACAAACTTAACAAAAGAAATTTGTTCTTGAAAATAAAAAACCAAACCAAAATTATAATTCTTATCATATTGTTACAGGAAAGCCCTCTGGAATGAAAACAGACTCCACAGAACACAAACTAGCAAACAAACATACAAAACCCCTAAAAAAATCACACCATTCTTCCATTCACTTTGGTCCTGAACCTGCTCAAGCTCTCATATAATCAATATATCTTGAATTGACAAAGCAAACTAAAGGATTTTATTAGAATGTCTAACACCCCATGGTATCTATATTCCTTGAATAAGCCAAAATTCATAATCTTCCTGTTATTTAGGATTCATCACTTAATATAGGTGATAAAATATCCTCAAGCGTAACATTTGTGGATCTCTCCTCTGGTATCTCAGTCAGATTTCCCTGGGTGTCAGTCTGATGTGCCAGAAGGACATCTACTAGAGGGTCAGCCACATCTCCCAGAGAGTCAGCCAAATCTCCCAGAGGGTCAGCCAAATCTCCCAGAGGGTCAGCCAAATCTCCCAGAGGGTCAGCCAAATCTCCCAGAGGGTCAGCCAAATCTCCCAGAGGGTCTTCTCCCAGTGGGAAAGTCAGATTTCCCAGGACAGCATTCAGATCTTTCAGGAGAGTTTCCACGTATTCCTGGTTGTCAGTCTGATGTCCTTGAGGGGCAGCCACAGATCCCTGAGGGGCAGCCACATCATCCAATGAGGATGTCAGATGTCCATCATGAAGAAATAATGCAGACCCACATCCATCGGTTCTCTTGTATGAATCAATAGGATACAATTCTTGCTGTTTAAAAGAAGGCAACAATTCATTTCGCCGCTCCTCCTTTCTCACCAATGGGGGTACCTGCGTCTGACCTTGAAACTCCTGTGGTGACTGATGCTGGGATGGGGTAGGCTGCTGTAATATGGGATTTTGCTGGAGATATGGCTGCTGCAGATGATATGGGGGCTCCCATGTGTATTGAAAAGGCATTGGATGATAACATGGGTAGGACTGGTCTCTTGTCCATCTCTGCTGCTGATGATGCATAGGTGACTTCCTTTCTCCAAAAAAGGAGGTGCATGAGCCATAATTTTCTTGTCCTTTTGCTTCCTGTAGGGCCCAGGAAAATGGCCACTGCTTGGCGCTTCCCTGGGACACTGGTCTGGGGAGGTCATTAGGTTGAAGTTCAGTTGTTGGTCTCATTGTCTGGGAGGAGACAAAATGAGGATTGGGATAAAATCCATATCCATCCATACAAGCAGCCTCAGTGGTTAGTGCTGCACTCCTTCTCTCAAAGGAGCAGATTCTCTTTGGGACAGCTTCCTTCCCAGGCTCACCTGCCCAGGTAAGACTCCTGGAGGCACTGGGTGCTACAAGGTTTTGCTTAGAGAAGTCTTCTTCCAGAATTAGATTTAGAGGTACATTTTCCAGGCACATCCATTGTCCTAAACTGGTGGAAGTCTCAGATGTGCGCTTTTTAGGTTGTATAGGATGTCTGGCTCTTCTGTTTTGAAACCAAATCTGAGTGGGAAAAAAAAAAGATGATATTCATTAATTTGACATCAAGTTGATTTATTGATCAAAAAGATGTAAGTTTTTTGTTTCTTTTTTTCCCTGATGCAATTGGGTTTCAGTGACTTGCCCAGGATCACACAGCTAGGAAGTATAAGTGTCTCCTCAATTTTTTGTTTCTTTAAAGTGGTCTTAGGGGCAGCTAGGTGGTGCAGTGGTTAAAGCACCAGCCCTGAAGTCAGGAGGACCTAAGTTCAAATCTGGTCTCAGACACTTCCTAGCTGTGTGACCCTGGGCAAGTCACTTAACCCCAATTGCCTAAGCAAAAAAAAAAAAAAAAAAAAAAGTGGTCTTGTTTACCACCACTATGTCTGAATTTCAAAGAAACAAAAAAGCAGGAGTGGATCTATTTATACTGAAATGTAGCTGCTCTTTTGTGATAGTGAAAAATTAGAAACACAGGGGTTGCTCATCATTTGGGGAATGACTAACAAGTTGTGGTATAGGATCACAGTGGTCCACCATTGTGTTATAAGAAATTATCAGCAGGATGCTTTCAGAAAAACCTAGAATGGGGCAGCTGGGTGGCACAGTGGTAAGAGAAACTAATACAAACTTAAGGGAGCAGAACCAGGATAACAGTGTACATAGTTTCAGCAATATAGTACAATGATCACTTGTGAATAATTTATTATTCTCAACAGTACAATGATCTAAGACATTTCCAAATGATTCATGATGAAAAATGCTATCCACATCCAGAGAAAGAACTGATGGAGTCTAACTGCAGACCAGAACATACTATTTTTTACTTTATTTATTGTGCTATTTTTCCTTTGATCTATTTCTTCTTTCCCAATATAACTAGCATTGAATTATATTTTACATGATTGCAACCTTATACCAAGTTGCTTACCATTTTTGAGAAGATAGAGATGAAGGGCAGTGGGAGTAAATTGTCAACCTCAAAAAAAAAAAGAGAGAAAGAAACAAAGAAACAAAGAAGCAAAGAAACAAAGAAAGAAACAATATAAAAAATGTCTTCACATGAAATTAGGGGAAAAAAACTAATTTTTTAAAAAGCAATGCTCTTAAATTGAGCGGCAAGTTGGTAAGATTTTTATACTTTGGGGATATTTCTTTATCTGAAAGTAAGAAAGCCTCCTGAATATATAAGCATGAAAAGCACTTCACTCCATAAGTCTCATCATCATCCCATCCTGCTCTGCCCCAATAGACTTTATCTTCCATAGAAGCATCTGTATTTTCCAGACTTTTCTCACTCTGGAAATAACTACTTTCTAATACATCCCCCTTTTTATAAATCACTTAAGAAGTTGAAATAGAAAAAAGCTCTGTTGATATTCTTTTCTTAAGTTTCAAAATAATCTCATAAAAAGTTACAGATGGTAGAGAGTATCACAATGAATGCAATAAATATGAAACCTGAATTTTAATATATTTTATTTTTTCCCATTATATGTATACTTTTAAAAAACATTTTTAATAAAATATTGAAATCCCAAATTATTTCCTTCTCTTCCTTTTCCCTCCTCCATCTCCTTTGCTCATTAAGAAGACAAACAATTTGATATAATTTATATGATCCTGGAAAACATAATCCCATATTGAGATGTTGAGTCATGATGAGAAAGAAAATACAGACTAAAGAGAAAATTGAAATTTTTTTTAAAGTATGCTTTCATTTGCACTCAGACTCTATCAAGTCTTTGTTTTTGTCTATCCACTAAAAGTAGACAGCAGTTCTCATCATGATTCCTTCAGATTATCTTGGATCTGTATATTGCTGACAAGAGTTAGTCATTGATATCGGTGCTACAGTATTCAAAGTTCTACTGGTGAAAAATTAATGTCAAAGATTACCACGTGGAAACATAAAAGATATCTAGATGAAGTATCTTTAGCATCCATAGTACTAAAAGAATTCTCTCATTGTATAAAACTGAACAAACTTGTGTTTATACAAACACTAGTATTCCAATAAAGATAAGGACAGATGATGTTTGTGAAGAGATTCTTCACATCAAAAAAGTATTTTGATAAATGTCACCAAAATGGTGACATGATTTCCCTTAAAGTTCAAAGATGTGTGATTCTTCTAAAAATCCTAGTCTTTGGAAGGAAAACTATCTTCAGAAGACACTTTGTATAAGTTTTTCTCAAGTAAGAAATGTCTCATGTCAAACACTGTCTTAGAGGGAGAACCCAATGGAGAGGTATACAAGGAGAATTTCCATTGGCACATCAATCAAAGGCTTCCATCACATCCTCCAAGATAAAGCAAGATTCATTATTTCCACAGCAGAAGAAACTAAGAAAACAGACAGACAAAAAACTGGGACTTAATTTTAACTGGTCCAATTAATGAAAAAAAACAATATTTGAAAACTAACTAAAATGTTTATATTTTTAGTCACTACTGCTTATTTACTTCAAAGAGATAAAACAAAGAAAAAATGTTTTTTATAATTATTATATATGGCAGCACTGTTTGTAGTATCAAGAAACTGGGAAGTCAGTGTAGTTAAAAGAATCGTCCATGTGAAGTCAGATCATCTGATCCCCAGATTAATGCATCTGGAAATGCATGAAATCAGGGAAAACAAAAGACATCAGAACTTAGATTGATGCCATGACAAATATTGATGAAGATGACTCAGGAGAGATGAGCCACAGAAGACCACTTATGCTGTTACATGTGGTCAAAGTCTTAAATTTTTTTAATTGTCCTGTGCTATCATGAAGGACCAATTTGTTGGGCATAAAATGAAGCACTGGGAATTGGCAGGGGTGTTTTGTTGTTCAATAAAATATTACATTTAAAACAAAAAAAGGGGGGGGAGCTAAGGGTTTCCTCCATCTCACAATGAGGAATGAAAGGAAGACAATGAATGTGGCCAAATAGACGTTAGCTTATGATTTGGTGTATGGAAAGGAGAGGTAATATACAATTTTATTTTATAAATAGATTCCATGCTACCTATAGAAAAATTTTAAAGTCACCTGCATATATGTATGCATATGCATACATGCATATGTGTAGCTATCTATATCTATATCTAGTTATTTCCATATCTATAGCAAAGACATAAACTCTATACTTGCTTGTATTTGAGATTCAGGAATATTCAGCAGGCTGGAAAGGTGCTCTCTCTCTTCTATCCCAGGATAGCGATTCTTTGCAAAATAGTTTACAAGAACATTTATTTGTTCTTTATTGAATACTGTACGTTTTCTTCTTGTTGACTTGGAACTGGGAACTAAGGGAAAGGGAGAAAAAGAATTGAAGAGTTAGATTACAGAAACAAAAGTATTTTCTTCTCTTAGTAGGTCAGATTTGAAGTAAATCAGCCTCCAATCAGCCTCTCTACAGCAATGATCCCAAATAGGCCTTTTTCAATCCACTCTTCCTTGGTTTCTCTAACTTGGTTTTCTGCCTAACTTGGCCCACTGTTTTTCCCTTTTCTTCTTCCTGCACTCTGAGTATCATAGGAAGACTGTCTCCTCAGGAGTCTCCTATGTCCCTGATATCTCTTCCCTCTTTTCTGTTGCCACTACTTCTAGTTCAATCAAGAGTTTAATTCCCTTTGACTTTTCTATTATAATGTTCTCCTAAATAGATCCCCAGATTCCATTCCTATCCAGGATTCTCTGTTTGGCACTGGAAAGTAGAATTGAATTGTGTTTTCTCTTCCCACTCTCACCCCCCCAAAAAACCCAAGAACTTTTTACTCAGCCTTCATTGCCTATAGAGAGAGGGAATAAGGAAGAGCACATCTGGAGTCAAAGGGGCTTTGGACTTGGTGGCAAATAAGTTTTGTCATCTATACAAAGGATTGGGAATAGCTTGCCTCTACAATTCTTTTGATTTCTCCATTTAGGTGAACTTCTGAACTTCCATAAGTTGCTAATTCAAGGTCCTAAATAATTTCTAGGCAATGTAAACATTCCAACTTTCTTCTGCATTCTCCACTTAAACCGAAAAGGTCTTTCATTCTCCCACCCCAGTGACTTTGCTCAAGCAAAGCTCTATACCTGGTATCTGTTGGATGTTAACATCCTGTTTCCCTTTTTACCTCCTTCATGATGACTGCCTTCTCCACTATCCTACTCCTGATTGGCAATGATCTCTTCCTCCATTCTCATTCCCCCTCTCCTTCAGTTGAATGATAATTTTATCATAGTATATACATTTATGTATGTTAACATTTTAAAATAATGAGATTGGCCTGGATGACCCACCTTAAGATATATGGTACCAATGATTCATGTAGCCAGGCTATTTCAGAGACAGAACCAGAACTCAGGTTCTTATGACTATTATTACTCATGATGCTATACTGGACTCTCAACATTGGAGGTAGCTTTTAAATTCCACATTTGTTCAATACCCACTACATTGTGCTGGACAAGTAGATGGCACAATGGATAGAGTCCTGGACCTGAGGTCAGGAAGATTCATGCTCTTAAGTCCAAATCTAACATCAGACATTTAACACTCTGTGTGTGTTGTGCACATGTTCGTGTGTATGTGAGGCTGGACTAGCCAGTTAATTCTGTCTGTCTCAATTTCTCTTCTGAAAACAAGCTTTAGAATTAAGGGGCAAACCACTTTGCCTATTTGCTAAGCAAGTCAAATAGCATCACAAAAAGTCAGACATGAAAATCAGAAATAACTGAGAAATAACACATTGTCATAGGTTGTTATAGGATACAAACATAGGTTATTGCCCTTTAAACTATTTAAAGGTCTCCTTAAGAAATTATCATACTTTTTATAATATAAATTCACCTGGTCCTAAAATCACTGAGATTACTCTAATGTATGGAAACCTCAGGAGGAAAATCTCTCTGCCAATAATAATGATGATAAAGTATTATAACAACTGGCAAATGTTACCTCAAGTTATCCTTATAAAGCTCCTGATCTCTGGTTTGTTTTTTTTTTTAATACTTTTTATTTGCAAAACATATGTATGGGTAATTCCTAAATATTAACCCTTACAAAGCTTTCTGTTACAAATTTTCCCCCCCTACTCCCCACTCCTCCCCTAGATAGCAGGATATCCACTACATGATAATTATGTTAGAATACTTAAATCGAATATATGTATAGTTATTGCCACACATCATTTTTTTGTTCAGGAGAAATCGTATCTATAAGAGAGAATAATCCGATAAAGGAAATACAATGCAAGCAAACATCAATAAGAACATGAAAATGTTATGTTGTGGTCCACATTTCACATCCCTCTCTCTGGGTGTATATGGCTCTCTTCACCGAACAATTGTAATTGGTTTGAAGCATTTCATTGTTGAAGAGAGTCATGTCCATTAGAACTGATCTTCATATAGTACTGTTGTTGCCGTGTACAACGATCTCCTGGTTCTGCTCATCTCACTCAGCATCAGTTCATGCAAGTCTCTCCAGGCCTCTCTGAAATCGTCCTGTTGGTCGTTTCTCACAGAACAATAATATTCCATAACATTCATATACCATAATTTATTCAGCCACTCTCCAATTGATGGGCATCCCTTCAGTTCCCAGTTTCTAGGCACTACAAAAAGGGCTGCCACAAACATTCTTGCACATGTGCTGTGATCTCTGTTATTATGTTCATTTACAAATGACAAACTGGTAGAGACAGGCCAAGATTATATAGTTAATGAAGTATTAGGGGCTGGGTGGGAACTCAAAATTTCCTGACTTTCTGCCTCTTCCTGACACTTCACTGTAACCTAGTTGGTGTTTGAGTTTAGCACTTTCTTTACCTCAGCCCATATATTTTCCATGCAAGTGTTTAGTCAGGTCTTCCCATCTCTGAAACCATTTTTTAATCCATTGAATCCTTCTGCTTTCCCCTCAACTCCACCCCAAGAGATCAATATATACCATTATTGTCATGGTATAAAAATCTCTGAAAATAAATATTAACCCAGGATCCCAGGCAGTAGCAAATTGTTAACTAATTCTTCCAGTATTTCACATTCTCCTCAGGTGTTATAATACATAAATTGGTTTAAAAGTGGCATGAATGATTTAGAGAATTGAGAGAATATTAAAACAGAAGAGAGGAGAAAAATGGAATCCAGTTTACAATGACTCAATGTACTGCTTCACAATTAGCTACATATGCTTTTTTTTTTGTTTGTTTTTGTTTTTTGCTTAGGCAATTGGGGTTAAGTGACTTGCCCAGGGTCACATAGCTAGGACGTGTCTGAGATCAGATTTGAACTCAGGTCCTCCTGACTTCAGGGCTGGTGCTCTATCCACTGAGCCACCTAGCTGCCCTACTATAAAGGTATTCTAGGAGATCTAGTTCATTCAGTGACCTTTTTTCCCCCCCAAGAACCAAGGACACAACCCAATCCTCTAAAACAGAAGCTGAGAAGAAATTTGAACTTGTAAAAGCCTTCTAAAACTGACTCAAAAACTAGCCCCTGACAAAAGAAATTAAGTTTAAATTCAACCAAATCATAGAAATACCATATAGTAGCTTTCCCATCTTAATCGGAAAAAATTAACTGAATTTCAGACAAAATTTGAGGACAAATTCTTACTTACTATAAGGATCCAACTTTTTCTCCTCTGATGCTGGGTTGGTGGCCATCTTCCTTGAAAAGTCAAGAGATCAAATCCAAATAATAGGGAGTAATGGAGGAGCCTTCAGGCTTGGGATAATCAAGGGTTAGAAAGGAAGAGCCCTGCCTCTTTTTATTTTGTGGAGAAGCTCTCTGTAGGCAGTTAGCTTCACACTTTACATAGAAATAAGTACCTCCTCCTAAGGATTGTCTATTAGGTGGACTGTAATTAAGAAAGGGTGGAGCCTCTTATCTCAGCACTCGGGAACACTAGGTGTCAACTTGGATTTCAGTTGTGTCCCCCCTTCCCCCCCACCCCAACAACTGAAACATCAATTTTCTAGAAAGCAAGTTGACATTGGGTAACTGGAGGAACAAGCAAATAGAAGGCAGGACTTGGAATCAGGAAGACTTATCTTTATGTCTTCAAATCTGACCTCAGACACTTCTTAGCTATGTGGCTGTGGGAGAGTCACTTTACCCCATTTATTTCAGTTTTCTCTTCCATAAAATGAGCTTGAGAAGGAAATGGCAAACAATTAAATATCATTGCAAAGAAAACTCTAATTGGAGAAGTGAAAATTTTAACTAAAAATGACGGAATAACTACAGTAATAACAATAAAGTAGACACTGGCCAAAAGAACTAGGACAATGATAACAGAAACCACAAAGTACAGGGTCAATGGAAAAATGACAAGTTTTCATTTAACTTGAAGACAAAAAAAATTCAGTAAAATACGTGAAGCAATTTAAAGTTTTAAAAACACCTTATATACTTATCTCAGGTAGTTCCTACAAAATCTTGGACATATTAGATAAGTTCTGTGAGATTGTGATTTTAAACACAGCTTGTGATTTCACAAGGTTAGGGAATTTAGACTGAAGACCTTTCCTCTCCCTAAGCAAATGGACATCTTGTCTGCAAATGAGGCCCTTAGAAAGTGGCCCAAGTCCTAGAACAGTCAGTCCCTTGCCCAAAGTGCCACAACCATTAAGGTATAAAGGGATAAAGGGATAACACAAATCAATGTCTTCCTAATTCAGGAGCCAGCTTTCCAACTGCAGTGGCATTCTATCTCACAGGTAGTTTTATCTCCATTTTTATACATGGGGAAACTGAAGCTCAAAGGAGTTCAATGACTTGCCCATGGTCACACACCTACTAAGAACCAGGGTCTTCCTAATACCTTATTCACCACTGTAGTTACTGTCAGAAGTTTAGCATAGCTTGGCCCAGGTCTGTGGTCTGAGGTGTACAGTGTCACAGTCTGTTCCAAAATGCTTCTTCACAAGCAGGAGTATCCATAGCCTTCAACAGTCACAAACATTCATTCTTCTCCACCATGTGCAAGATTGTGCCAAGAGAGTCAGAGACATTAAACCCACTCTTACCTCCAAGGAGCTTAGAATCCAGGATTGGAAATGAGGCAAACAGAATTCAGGAAACATACTCTGAAGCCATGTACAAAGAAAACTACTCTTTGAATGACTATGATAATAGATACCTTGACCAGTGGTCATTTTGTCCAGAGGTAAGTTCCCCCCCCCCCCGGCCCGGGATCAAAACTTGATAGTGTGACTCCCTGAACTCAACTGATATTAGAACATGGGGACGAATGCCTCTGCCTACTTCTCTCTTGAAGTGTGAGCAAAGGCAAATCTCTCCTCTCAGTTTTTTGGAGAGAAGTGTCTTAGAGAGATGACCTCTTGGAATTGGGAGAATTCTTAGGAGTTGGATGAGTTGAATTGAATGCATGGAGTAGAAACTGAAGGAAAGAGAATTCAGACACTTCTGAGATCAGTGACACAATTCTTTGGAGCTGTCAGTGAATTCTTGAAAATAGTATTTTTTGTTGGAGAGGAAGTAGGAGAAGTTGGACACAAATATACCACTGGTAGAGTGATAAACTGACAACCATCCTGGAGAGCAATTCTATCCTTTGTTAAAGAAATGCAGTATGTGGGTGTTTGAGAAAGTCAGAAGCCTAGCTAAATTGTTAGATAGGCTCTCTACCTCCCTTCATGCCAGCTACAGGACTTTCTCAGGATCATTAGAGGATGGGGAATTCTGCAGTTAAGTTTGATGGTAGCATATAATAGTTTATACTATAATGTAAAATATGGACAAATAGAAAGCTGAACTGAGTTCTGGAAGATAGAGCAGGTGGAGGAGTGCTGCTAAACAAATATTAACAAATAGGATCAGTAGGATCAAAATGTCCTTTGCTTCTTAATGGTGCAGGGGAAAAAAGAGGATCCTGGTGAGTGTGGAGCTTCTGGGAAGCTTTAAGAGAGTTATAATAATTATATTGAATGTTTTTCTATGTCAGTTTGGGGTCCCATACACTTTGACCTGGAGCGAAAGCAAACAATTGATAATATTTTTAAGATAATATTGTGCTAGTACTAGTCATTAAGGAAAGTCACTAAGTATTCTCTTATCCAAGGTGAACTTTGAATATCAAAGACTCTAGAAATTTTTCTTTCCTTTCTTACTAAAAGAATCTCTGCCCACAAAAAAAAAAAATTCTTTTCAGTCTTAAGAAAATTCTTGCTTAGAATGTTTGTGGAAGCCCTTTTTGTAGTGGCTAGAAACTGGAAACTGAAGGGATGCCCATCAATTGGAGAATGGCTGAATAAATTATGGTATATGAATGTTATGGAATATTATTGTTCTGTAAGAAACGACCAGCAGGACGATTTCCGAGAGGCCTGGAGAGACTTGCATGAACTGATGCTGAGTGAAATGAGCAGAACCAGGAGATCATTATACACGGCAACAACAATACTATAAGATGATCAGTTCTGATGGCCATGGCTCTCTTCAACAATGAAATGTCTCAAACCAGTTCCAATTGTTCAGTGAAGAAAGCCATATACCCAGAGAGAAGGATGTGAAATGTGGACCACAACATAACATTTTCATGCTCTCGATTGATGTTTGTTTGCATTGTGTTTCCTTTCTCAGATTTTTTTCTTGTAGACATTTTTCTTGCACAACAATGATAAGTGTGGGAAAATGTATACATATATTCGACTTGTCAAGTATTGTAACATAATTGACATGTAGTGGATATCCTGCCATCTAAGGGAGGGGTGGGGAGTAGGGGGAGGGGATGTGTAACAGAAAGCTTTGTAAGGGTTAATGTTGAAGAATTACCCATACATATGTTTTGCAAATAAAAAGTTTTAATTTAAAAAAAGTAAAAAAAAAAAAAAGAAAGAAAGAAAGAAAATTCTTGCTTATGCTCTACCATCTAAAGTTCTTTGGGGTCTGCTTGTCAAACTCCTGCCTCATCTCAAAAGGGAAATGTTAACATTTCTCAGTGTGAAATTAACAAACTGTTGGTTTTCTTTGTGTGGGCAGGCTTTGATTTATGGAAGGGTCTTTGTTTAACTTGAATCCTCGTGTATCTATCTAATTTTCTACTTGTACAAAGAAGGCTGTTTATTCTTTTTCTCTTTATAGAAATGTTGCCTGGATATAACTGAATTGTAAACAGTCATAAAGGTAAAGATAACAAAATGAGATTTGCTCTACAATTTGGAATTATTTTAAAAGTGATTAAAATGGACCAATTTCTCCAAAATGAAACTATATATATATATAGTAAGACTGAAAAAGCCAGGCATAGGTTAAAGGAAGATTGGGATTTCAGATGGCTGAGCCCATACCTAGGCAAGAGCTTGCCAAGCTTGAGTCTTCAAACTTTGGTATCCAAAGCTGGCATCAGGCACTGTCATCAAGAATATGCAGGTATCCAAGAGCTGTATTAAGCTTTGTTCTGCATTACTTCTTCCTGATAAACATCTAAAAGCCCTCCAGAAACATGTGGATAACTCCTTGGGAAATCAGGGTGACACCTAGATTGAGGTCTGCTGTGTACACCGAAATTTTTTGCTTTGCCAGTTTTGTATTTAAATTTGAAATTCAAAAAATTGCTCTCAAAAGCACCTTGTCACTTAAGTCTTGTGTATTCTGCTTGAATTGAAGGAAAAGGCAAGGTTGTTTACATTCCTTTGGGGTAGAGTTGGAGAAAATTCTAAAAAGGAAAGAGGAATTTCAGAAAGGAGAGTGTCTTACTGTCCTGGGGCCATCAATTTAGACTAGGGACACAGAAACTGAAGGAAGCCTACAACAACCCTCTTCCTTCAGCTGCAGCTTTGTAAAAGAAAGCCTCCGAATTGTAGGCATGGGACCAGACTTGTGAATTCACTAATCCAGCAAAAATCCCAGAAAAAGAACTTTCTTCCTCCAGTGAGAGTAGTTAGCACCTTCTCTCTACTTGATAGTTACTTTTCTAAGACTAGGATTATTCAGGTTCCTTTGGCCAAAATCTGACTTTTCAGTTGTGGGGCAAGGGGGCAATTTACAATTGAAATCAGAGTTCACACCTACTTTGTCTGAGTACTCAGATAAGAAGCTCCACCCTTCCTCTGGAGGAGGGGCTTTCTCCACTATAAAAGGAGGGAATGCACACGCCCAAAAGCCAGAATTGGCTCAGGCTTTGTGGAGGAGGGTGCTCTCCATCCTTAAGACTGAGTTGGCTAGCTTGCTCCGGGCAATAAATACATAGCTGGAGTAGCTTCCAAAAACAGGGGACTCTTCAAAACAATTCTTTTGCCTTCAAGCATTAGGTGTTGTGGTGAAGCTCCAGGTGAAATTTCTCCAGGCAGGAGAGAAAAACTAACTGCTAGATTGTTGAATGCTTCCTGCTCATTTGGAGCAGTTCTAGTACAGCTACAGGCTACAGCAGAGGGAAGCAAGAGGAAATGAAAAGTATCATGGCCCAGAGAAAACCGAACCCTGACCATGAAAAAAGAGAGCTTTTTCAGAGGCGTTTTTCTCCAGAAGAGAGAGATGAAG